>JAJJWW010019187.1:0-92912 GCA_023531295.1 Papaver armeniacum | reverse complement strand
AATCAAATGGTCCTAAGGTTAAGTCCTATGGGCTAGATATCTACCATTCTTGGACGGCCATCCATGTCAGCCTGGGCAACCTCCTAAGTCCTATGGGATGGCCAATCTAACAGCGAAACGCTGAATAGAACAACGCTGGGCGCTGAACAGAACAGAACAGCGCTAAAACAGTCCCTCTCTGTTCCAATTGGTCCCACCACACCATCACCCTACTTTCTCTGTCTGTACAAGAACCTAGTAGTCTCTCCATTCCCAAATAATAATAATTTTGTTGTTGTTTTTCTCTTGTCTTGTGCTTTTCACTGTCCTCTTCTTCTCTGTTCAGCAATTTTGAGGTGAGACCACACCAATTTATGTCATTTCAAAGAATCCCCAACAATATTCGTACTTACTGTCCTTTTCACTGTCCTCTTCTTCTCTTGTCTTGTCTTGTGCTTTACCTGTTTCTTTGAAATTCATAGCACTCAACGCCGCTCCATTCGGCGTTGATGCGCAAAAAATATATTCGCACAACGCCGAACCATCCTCGTTTGCATCACTTTTTGAGCGTAATAAGCACCATTCGAAGCGTTTCAATCTCGCCGATAGTGCATCATGAGCAAATCACAGAGAGAGAAGTAGCCAGATTGAGTGTTAACTTTTTTCCCACCCTTTTTTCATGATTTGCAACACTTTTTGGCCAATCTACCCATAGGACTTAGCCTAATGGGTTACCTCTCACGGGTAATGGTTCCAAAATCTAACTCATTTAGAATCCCAAGTCATATGAGTTCCGGACGGTGAGCGTCACCTTCCCCTCTTCAAATTCATTTTCTCTTTTCTAATGTTGCGCCCATCCCTAATTTTTCTCACTTGCTTTTTTTCTTCACTCGTGTCATTCCTGTTTTCTTTTGGAAAAAAAACGTTTTAGTCCAAAAACGCGTCAAAAAGTACGGATTAGTCCATCCCGAGTAGGGGTGTAAATTTTTCCCGGCAGCCCATGGCCCAGTAAATTTTTCCCATGGATGCCCATGGTTTCCCGTGGCCCGTCACAGGCTAGCCCGGCCTATCCCGTTTAGTTAACGGGACGGGCAAAGGCCATGAGTTAAAAAGTCTTGCCCGACCATGTACCCATCCCGTTAGCCCGTCAACATTAACCGACCTGTTAGCCCATTAAATCTACCCGTTTACCTGACCTAATTTCCCATTTCTTCTTTAATTTTATATTACAATATACTTAATGTATCAATCTCTCCCACATATCTTTCTGCATATATTTCATTTTGCTAAGTATAATGAGAAATTATTGGTTTTCCTCTTGAAAGATGATCCTTACAATAATTATAAGCAATTTTGCCATATTTTAGTTAAATTAGGTTACAATTTTGTCGCATATTTTTATCTCTGGTCTAAAATTATTATTTGTATATTCAAGGCCCGACCGGCCCTGCCCGCCCTAGCCCAAATTACGTAACAGGCTTGGACGGGCCATGGGTAGTTTATTTTGTAATATGGCCCTGCCCGCCCGGCCCTTTTAATTTGATGGGTAAGAGAAGTTCCTGCCCGCCCTGTCCCGTCCCATTTAATAATTAGGCTGGGTAGCCCGGCCCGGCCCAATTTACAACCCTAATCCCAAGTTAACTAGGTACAACTTAGTCCAAAATTTATTTAAAATATGAAAAATACACATATAACCTCCTGATTTACAATTTAGTCCAAATATTTATGGTTTAGTCCAAAGTGACTCACGATGGTGTCAACAATATTAAATTATATAAAAATTAATTAATAACAATTTATCTTTCGAACCGTTTGTGTAAAATTCACAAACTTTATATATTCGGAAACTCTTTCCGAGAGCTACAAAAAGAGTACCCATATGACTATATAATTCTCATTTAAAAAAAATCTTAGTTTACATTGGCGTACAAACATGTACATGTCTACAAAAATCCAAAAAATCAAAAGACAAAACAAGGTGCACCAGTTTATACACCAACATAGCAAAAGTAGACTGCGGCTGAATCTCATACAATAATAAGTTAGTTGGGCGATCCATTCCCAAGGGTTTACCGAACGCTCCTCTCATACCAGTTTGAAGCTTGTCAGCTCCGGCACATGAAAGCATCTTGTTGATACGCAAGACATGGAAATGATGTATTTATACTGTTCATCTATACATACAATGACGAAGAGGAAAAAGTGGTCAACACAAATCAAACAATTGTTTCATGAAGTTTTTAACTAACAAGGAATCTAATAAAACAACAAAATAATTACACAGTGGGAGCTAGATATTGGTGACTCGTAAGCTAAAATACCGTTGTGGCACCAGTTTTTAACTTATTTTTCACCTAGGCCTATATAATTGAGTAATCACCGATAGCACGAATACTTTTGGTAAATACATTGATAAACCATCTAGTTTTACACAGCTACAAATTTCGGAAAAAATGATTATAATAACTTACAAGTATGAGCTTAAATCTATTTATCCTGTCTGCAGAGATTATTTTAATAAAACTGCTCGAAAATGGCATTGAAGTCCGCAACAAATATCCTAGAATGTACATTATCTTTGTCTAAAAGATGTTACAAGGATCTAAATTTCTAATGAGCGGACAACTTTTGATGGTATACGATAGATATGCAGTAACTTTTGATGTTTTGTGGTATAAAAATCCAACATTTATGCAACAAAAATGCACATATTACTGAGATAACATAATAGTATACAACTTTGTACACACCTATAGAAAATCCAACACCTGTACAATTAGTGCATTCCGTAATTTTTGGTATGTATACATAAATATAGTCCTACAAGTGTATAACTATTTACACCTAAATAATCAACATTTGGACTACTATGCACACCTAAATAACATAATATGTGTGTACAACTATGTATACATTAGTGCTTTCCTAATTTCTTAGACTTCAAAATGAATAACATGTATTAAACTATGTACACTTTAATAATCAACACGTGTAAATGAAAATGAAACCACCAAACAGGGAGAATTTAATTTGTTGAATCGAAACAGCTAGACTACTAAGTGATAAAAGACGATTCCTCGATATACAAACAAAACGGATGATGGGTATATGGTATGTGTATATAATAACAACAAGCTTTTAGAAATTCTTCAAGTAGTTTTATGCAAACAAAACTAATGATGGGTTCACATTAGCAAACTTATTTGCAAACAAAACTACTTGCGAAAATGTTCTTTGTTATTTTCGCTGTCTCAGACTCATTTCCATGTATATATTAGCAAACTTATTTGTTCACATATAATCATTTTCGCAAGCTTATTTGCTTACTCATTTTCTTATGTGGTCTTATTTTGCCTTCCTAATTAAAGGTCTTACTGTGTCACCTCTTGTCATTGCGACAAAATCGCAGGACGTCTTTGCACTTGCATGCAAAAACCTATTAATCTTGCCTTAACTTTATCTTTGAAATTTTTGTTACGACAATATGACAGGCCTAAAAATTCTCGCGAAAATAAAGCCCCATGACATTGCCGTTTTGGCGACGAAATCGCAGACGCCCTTACATTTTCATGTAATGACTGACCCATTGATCTCGTTTATCGTTATTTTTGTATTATTGCCTCTTCAGATTGTCGCACAAATATGACAAGCCTAAATTTCCTTGCGAAAATAAAGCCTCATGACATTTGCGCGTCTTAAGACACTTATCACTCCCTAATGGAGGGTGCCGCCTTTATCTTCCCCCGGTTGCCCCTTTAAGGAGGCGTATTTCCCGCTTTACAAGGGCTAGCTCCCCCATCCTAAGTTAACAACAACTGATTATTTTCGCACCTCTTATCCCTTTTGCCTATAGGGCTTATGGTTACGAGACTGCACCCTAAGTGGAGTTTTCTTCGTGACGAGTGCAGCATACGCCGAGACTTGCCAAGAATGGCCGAGACATTTCAAATGCCCCAGGCACTCTTGGCTCAACCATGTACCTCGGCGCCTTGGTCATATGCTGACTCCTTAGAAGAGACCTCGGTCATTCAACCTAAGTCATAAGCTTAGATTGAAAATCCTAGGTACCTCTCCTGGATGGGCTTTATTAACCACAATTCTCCATGACTCAGTTCCAGGGGGGTGTAACCTTTTCCCCGAGCCATGTTAACAAAACCCCCTTTTATGACGTATTTTAGGTCTTACATTTGCCTCTGGCGTAATTTTGATTTCACGAACTAGGGTGTACGCCATTGCAGGTTCACCCCTTTCTGATATGTCATTAATCTCTGCGAAATTTTATTCGCGTTTCTTCATTCTTTCTTTCATTCTTTCATTTCTTGCGAGATATTTGCTGCTTGCATTCTTGCCTTCTGACCAACTGTGCTAGTTCTCTTGTGCGAAAGAAACACATATCGTTGAAATTTGGCTTGATTGACCATCTATGCATCCTATGAAGTAGAAGATAAAATCCATTACGTTATCCTTATCTTCGCTCTGGCAGTTGTAAATAATTTGTGTGAAAAAAATATGGGTATGGGGAGAATCGAACTCGCAGGGGAATCGAACCAGCGTCTTCAAACATGCATTCATCTCCCTGGACCATATGTGCGAACAGCTGTTTGTGTTGGTCTAGTAAGCTTCGCATAACTTATCTTAAAGCTTCTCATCTTCTTTCTTCTCCTACTGTTTCTTAACATGTTGCGAAATTCGCACAGGCTTTCAGAAACTATTCTTTTGCCAAAACTTCTCTTGCTATCTCTACATTCTTTTCTTTCTTTTCTTTATAGCTTTTACTTTTAAAAACTCTCAAACCCGAATGGAATACAGTATAAGGAAATGAGATTGAGAGATTTGTCCTTTTTGTGATTTATTGATGAAGACTCCTAGGATTCTACTTCTGCGTTTCTCTTTAAAACTGGCAGCCAATGTTGCTCTAACACCTCCGTGTATCTTGTTTTCTTTGGATTTCTCTAACTTGCAAACGTTACTTGTTGTCTAAAGAAATGAAATCTTCGCATAAGCTTCCATATTTGCCCTTAAACTTTAGAGATCCCATGAGATTTTTTGTTGAAAATAGCTAAACTTTAATGAATCACCCTTGAACTAACAAGTAGAGGAAGGATAAATCCTTTATTCTCTTCGCAGCTAAACTACAAGAAGAATGCGAATGATGATTAGAGTTCATCTTCGCAGATTTTTGGAGGAAGTAAGCTTCATAGAATCTCTTCTTCTCTTAAAATTTTTACGAGTGGTGTTATTTTGGCGAAGTGATCTCTGCTCTGCGATCTTCATCTTTGTGTAGGTGGATTGACGTGCTTTTTGGTGTTCGCGTTTTCTTCACGATACTTTATGATTTCGTCACTATTCCTTCCCTTTCTTTCGCACGTTGGGGTTGTATTAACGATGTTTCATTCCTTCGCTTTCTCATTTTTCTTGCCATTTCTTTATCTATTCGCCTTTAATCTATGAATGGGTCATCCTTCTTTTCCTCTGAAGTTTATTTGTTCGCACCGCTCTTCTTCTTTGCTGTCCCTGCACAAGGAATTTTCATTATTTCGCAAGTATTTGCGAAGATTTAATGTTGCTAAATTTGATTTCACCAATAAGTATTTGCGAAAAGATAAGACTTTGCAGACTTCGCCAATTATGTAGTTGGCCTTCTATGGTGTACACAAAATGTCAGTACATAAAAAGTAATATTTGATGACAACTACTCATTTTGATTATTTCGCAAATAGTCATTTTCATTTTTAAATTTGACGTTGCTATTAGAATATGGGCATCCAACTCAAAACCAATTGGCAATGAGTGAAGGGGCCCTAAGAGATTATAAACCATGGGACTAATAATCTCAACACGCCCCCTCACGTGTAGCCTCATTGGGTCTAACGCGTAGACAATTAAATCGGGTGACGCGGAGTAAAGGCGCGGTCAAAGACTCACGCAAATAGCTCGCTTCGATACCATATTAGAATATGGGCATCCAACTCAAAACCAATTGGCCCTAAGAGATTATATACCGCAGGATCTTAGATTGCCCAACAATGTGGGACTAATAATCTCAACAGTTGCTTTATGGCGTTGAACTGGAACAATAGTTTCGCTCTTGATGTTGCCTCCTGTCTTCTGATGCTATAATCTTTCAGCAAAGCGGATTTCTTACTTCGCCTGTGGCTGGTCATTCCAATAAATCTCCCTGCGTTCCTAGTACGTGTTATCAGTTTCCTTTGAAATATTGTTTAGCATTCGCCTGGTGCCTCTCCTTGCACTGAAATGACCACCCTTAACTGCACGTGCTCTTCTTTTTCACGCTATAATGATGATTCCTTCGTCATTAACAAGTCTATCTTGCGAATTTTCGCCCATACAAGTATCAAACCAAGGATCGGATGGGCAAATCAGAAAAGTTTTTTTTTTTTTTTTTTTTTTTAATGAAATTTATTAGATTAGACTGAAATTACACGAGTGCGTAATACCCATAGAGTCGGCTATTACAAACCGATAGATTGTGGAATTGTATGTTCCCATACTGTTTGTCGTGAGTCTCCCTATGGAGCAATCATCCGCCGCTCGGTTTGCTAAACCATCTCGCTTTGCTTGATTTGCTTCTCTCAGACGTGGCTAACGGTATATTCTGGATTTGGGTGAGCCTTTGTTTGATCTCTGCAACCAGGTCAGATATATACCAAGGGGGGTCGGCATCTGAGGTTAAAATCTCATTAAATTTTCCGAATCCATTTCAAATTGGACTTTTGACCATCCTCGTTCCGTCGCCGTTTTAGAGGCTATGTGCATGGCCCAGGTCTCCGCTGCAAGTGCTGTGTGATGCCTAGAGGTTGTGCTATTGCTAGGATAGTTTTGGTTTCCTCATTTCTACAAATAATACCTGCTCCCGCTATTCCGGGATTTCCTCTTGCTGCGCCGTCCGTGTTGATTTTGATCCAATCTGATTGAGGCTTGATCCATCCTACAAATATGGTTGAAGTTGTTATTGTTCTTTGTGCTGGATTTGGATATGGCTGCATCCCAGGGAGCACCGGTGGGAGGTGTGTATGAGCCCAAGAATATTCCTGCTTGAGCTTGATGGCCATTTGCATTACATTTATCGGATTTTGTAGTTGTTGGGGTACATCACACCGTTCCTGGTTAACCATAAGGACCAAAAAAGGAAGCAGAAAGTTGTGGTTATCGGTGCAGGTACTTTTGTTTGAAGAAGTTCGGATATGGTTGTTTGGTGAGGTAGTGAACTGGATATGCCTTGCGATGTGACGTGAAGGTTTAAAGGTGGTTTAGTAAGAGGTTCCAAGAATCTATGGGTTCGACAATGTAGCGAATGTGAGTGGATGTTTGGGATTAGAACTGCATTGAGGGCATAGGTTGGAGTTGGTGAGATGAATGCGATGAAGAATGTTGAGGGTTGGTAAACCCTCATTAATTGCTTTCCATAAGAAAAGCTGTACTTTTGGGGGACATGGGAGTGTCCAAAGGAAGTTGGATGGTGGAAGGGGGTTTTGTTGAGTTTGCATAGAAACGTTAATGAGGCGCTTGTATCCACGGCATTAGTGTATTGTCCGCTTTTTGTAAAAGGCCATATGATCCTATCGGGTTGGTTGCTCTACACGTGGGATGTGGATGTTGATGATTCGTTGAATTATGGGGTAGGGTAGTAGGCTTAATCTTTCATGGTTCCAATTCTGGTTGATGGGTCGATGATGTCTCGCTCACGATTGTATTGGATAACAAAAAGTCGGGTTAATGGTATTTTCAAATTGTGGTATCCAATTTGCTTGTATGGGAGTGTGTAATTCATCTCAATCCTCCTGAAAACATAAAAATCTACATGACCAACGAAGTGGAAGGAAGAAAATACTTAGGGTTGCAATACGAAGATAACATAACCTATTTGTATCGATTAGGATGAATTTATCATCAAACAAATTATGCTCCTGGCCACAAGACATTCAATTATTTAAAACAAAATCGTTCATCGAAATGCGATAACTTATATTTTCAAATTGGTTTTATCCAGACTTGCCACGGCTAATGTAATCTAGGGGACAGAAAAAACATCCAGTTTAAGAAAATTTATAGAAGAGAGTCCAAACCTTAATAGAACGACCCTGTAATTGATGGAACCGGCAATAATCAAGTGTTAACCACCAGAAGTTTGTAGCCAAACATAAGACTTTATGTCCTAAGTTTCATACATTTAAGAAAAAACAATATCAGTAAGATATAAAATAAAAACACACAAGACTATAAGAAGACCACAAAAAGGGAAAAAAGGGGAGAAAATCATGTCAAAAGACATCAATGTGGCAAGCCACACCATTGTAAGAAACAAATTAAAAAAAAAAATCAATTGACGTCACATCATAAGCAAACAATACGAACCAACATACATCTGTAAGATGTCACCTTCTTCCAGTAGAGTTTCATCACTTGTAGGTGGTGAGAAATGTCTTCCAGTAGATATCAGGTGTTTGATCAACACCTTAACCTTTTCCGTGAACTGAAAAAGTATTTTGAGTTTGCTAACCCTACAATACCCCCAATCAGAAGGAAATAATAAAAAAAACTCATAAAATATCAAAATCACAACAAACCCACAAAACACAAGACCAAGTGTTATTGTTTTTACCAGTGCTAAAAGGAGTTAACGATGTAGAGATTGTTGCGTTATTTACTGAACTAAACCATTTGCTTTCCATTTCCAAACTTTTTGCGGATGAAATCATTGTTCCTCCTCGCGATCTCCCAAATCAGAAGAAAGTTGTATCTATAAACCAAAACCAAAACTCAAGTACGAACAAAACCAACATTAATCAGCATGACCAAGAAAGCAATAGTTAGTTACCTCATCGAAATCTCAAGTTCTCTTCTTACCATCTTTTTAAAAACCTTATTATGAATCCAATCTGAAACATAAATGAGTACAAACCCAAATTAAAAAACTTAGGGTTTATCTTTCATGAAAAAAACCCTAAATCGGAAGGTAATAGAAGTAATCATAAACCGAACCATTAAATTACCTAATTGCTTAATTCGATACCGAATCTGATAGACAGAGATAGAAAATATTAATAATGATTATCAACCGATCCATATTTCCTGAAACAATTTGCTGGAAATTTTTTAATAGATGAGGTTTTACAGATCTCGAATGGCGAGGGAGAAAAAGAGATCGGTAAAAGGAGTGAACAAGTCGATTTTATGTTTGATTTCGCATCTAACAAGTGAAAATGGTGGCGCTTAGGGTTTCGGGTGGCAGTTACGGTTTCGGGTTTGTTAGGTTTGAGACTTGAGAGCACCAGAGAGAAAGGCGAGGAGGAAAATTTAGTGGAAAGGATTTTTAAATAACTTAGAAAGGCTTTATCTAAAAAGATTTGGGCGCTGATAGAGCTAAGTCAGAGGAAACGTTTGGACGGTAGAGATTTGATTAGGGAACTTCGGATAACAAAGAGCATAAGGCCTATTCCTATGCATATGGCAAACATCAAGTTTTGTATGCACCACCCATTATGGGTTCGGGGTTCGGGGTTCGGGGATCTTTAGCAGTTTACGTGTAAGACCCCTAAACACACACGAATTCGCAAACTACGAGGAGTGAACTTGTCCGGAGATCGAAACCTGGCTAGGGGTGGACTACTATGAGACGAGAACTTCGCATGAACGATGGATCTTTAGCAGTTTACGCGTAAGATTCCATGAGAATAATCTCATGAACCACTAAACACACACGAATTTGCAAACTTCGAGAAGTGAACTTGTCCGAGATCGAAACCCGGCTAGGAGTGGACTACTATGAGACGAGAACTTCGCATGAACGATGGATCTTTAGCGTAGTTTACGCGTAAGATTCCATGAGAATATTCTCATGAACCCCTAAACACACAAGAATTCGCAAACTTCGAGGAGTGAACTTGTCCGGAGATCGAAACATGGCCTGAGTGGACTACTATGAGACGAGAACTTCTCATGAACGATGGATCTTTAGCAGTTTACGCGTAAGATTACATGAGAATAATCTCATGAACCACTAAACACACACGAATTTGCAAACTTCGAGGAGTGAACTTCTCCTGAGATCAAAACCCTGCCAGAATGGACTACTATATATGAGACGAGAACTTCGCATGAACGATGGATCTTTAGCATTTTACGCGTAAGATTCCATGAGAATATTCTCATGAACCCCTAAACACACAAGAATTCGCAAACTTCGAGGAGTGAACTTGTCCGGAGATCGAAACCTGGCCAGGAGTGGACTACTATGAGACGAGAACTTCGCATGAACGATGGATCTTTAGCAGTTTACGTGTAAGATTCCATGAGAATAATCTCATGAACCACTAAACACACACGAATTCGCAAACTTCGAGGAGTGAACTTGTCCGGAAATCGAAACATGGCCAGGAGTGGACTACTATGAGACGAGAACTTCGCATGAACGATGGATCTTTAGCATTTTACGCGTAAGATTCCATGAGAATATTCTCATGAACCCATAGACACACAAGAATTCGCAAACTTCGAGGAGTGAACTTGTCCTCGAGATCGAAACCTCGGCCGTGGGGACTACTATGAGACGAGAACTTCGCATGAACGATGGATCTTTAGCAGCTTTACGTGTAAGATTCTATGAGAATAATATCATGAACCACTAAACACACACGAATTGCAAACTTCGAGGAGTAAACTTGTCCCAGGAGATCGAAACACAGGTCGAGTGGACTACTATGAGACGAGAACTTCGCATGAACGATGGATCTTTAGCAGTTTACGCGTAAGATTCCATGAGAATATTCTCATGAACACACAAGAATTCGCAAACTTCGAGGACTGAACTTGTCCGGAGATCGAAACCTGTCCAGGAGTGGACTATTATGAGACGAGAACTTCGCATGAACGATGGATCTTTAGCGAACTTTGGACGCGTAATATTCCATGAGAATAATCTCATGAACCACTAAACACACACGAATTCGCAAACTTCGAGGAGTGAACTTGTCCGGAGATCGAAACCTGGCCAGGAGTGGACTACTATGAGACGAGAACTTCGCATGAACGATGGATCTTTATCAGTTTACGCGTAAGATTCCATGAGAATATTCTCATGAACCCCTAAACACACAAGAATTCACAAACTTCGAGGAGTGAACTTGTCCGGAGATCGAAACCTGGCCAGGGGTGGACTACTATGAGACGAGAACTTCGCATGAACGATGGATCTTTAGTAGTTTACGCGTAAGATTCCATGAGAATAATCTCATGAACCACTAAACACACACGAATTCGCAAACTTCGAGGAGTGAACTTGTCCGGAGATCGAAACATGGCCAGGAGTGGACTACTATGAGACGAGAACTTCGCATGAACGATGGATCTTTAGCAGTTTACGCGTAAGATTCCATGGGAATATTCTCATGAACCCCTAAACACACAAGAATTCGCAAACTTCGAGGAGTGAACTTGTCCGGAGATCGAAACCTGGCCAGTAGTGGACTACTATGAGACGATCACTTCTCATGAACGATGGATCTTTAGCAGTTTACGCGTAAGATTCTATGAGAATAATCTCATTAACCACTAAACACACACAAATTCGCAAACTTTGAAGAGTGAACTTGTCCGGAGATCAAAACCTGGCCAGGAGTGGACTATATATGAGACGAGAACTTCGCATGAACGATGGATCTTTAGCAGTTTACGCGTAAGATTCCATGAGAATATTCTCATGAACCCCTAAACACACAAGAATTCGCAAACTTCGAGGAGTGAACTTGTCCGAGATCGAAACTCGGCCAGAGTGGACTACTATGAGACGAGAACTTCTCATGAATCTTTAGCAGTGGATTCTTTATTACTCATGAACCCCCTAAACACGCGTAAGAGAATAATTTCATGAACCACTAAACACACACGAATTTGCAAATTTCGAGGAGTGAACTTCTCCACAGATCAAACTTCGAGAAGAGAACCAGGAGTTGACTACTATGAGACGAGAACTTCGCATGAACGATGGATCTTTAGCAAACACACACGACCGCATAAGATTCCATGAGAATATTCTCATTAACCCCTAAACACACAAGAATTCGCAAACTTCACAGGAGTGAACTTGTCCTTGGAGATCGAAACCCGGCCAGGGGTGGACTACTATGAGACGAGAACTTCGCATGAACGATGGATCTTTAGCAGTTTACGCGTAAGATTCCATGAGAATATTCTCATGTACCCCTAAACACACACGAATTCGCAAACTTCGAGGACTGAACTTGTCCGGAGATCGAAACCTGTCCAGGAGTGGACTATTATTAGACGAGAACTTCGCATGAACGATGGATCTTTAGCAGTTTACGCGTAATATTCCATGAGAATAATCTCATGAACCACTAAACACACACGAATTCGCAAACTTCGAGGAGTGAACTTGTCCGGAGATCGAAACTAATATATGAGCCAGAGTGGACTACTATGAGACCAGAACTTCGCATGAACGATGGATCTTTATCAGTTTACGCGTAAGATTCCATGAGAATATTCTCATGAACCCCTAAACACACAAGAATTCACAAACTTCGAGGAGTGAACTTTTCCGGAGATCGAAACCTGGCCAGGGGTGGACTACTATGAGACGAGAACTTCGCATGAACGATGGATCTTTAGTAGTTTACGCGTAAGATTCCATGAGAATAATCTCATGAACCACTAAACACACACGAATTCGCAAACTTCGAGGAGTGAACTTGTCCGGAGATCGAAACATGGCTAGGAGTGGACTACTATGAGACGAGAACTTCGCATGAACGATGGATCTTTAGCAGTTTACGCGTAAGATTCCATGAGAATATTCTCATGAACACACAAGAATTCGCAAACTTCGAGGAGTGAACTTGTCCTGAGATCGAAACCCGTCTTTGAGTGGACTATTATGAGACGAGAACTTCGCATGAACGATGGATCTTTAGCAGTTTACGCGTAATATTCCATGAGAATAATCTCATGAACCACTAAACACACACGAATTCGCAAACTTCGAGGAGTGAACTTGTCCGGAGATCGAAACCTGGCCAGGAGTGGACTACTATGAGACTAGAACTTCGCATGAACAATGGATCTTTATCAGTTTACGCGTAAGATTCCATGAGAATATTCTCATGAACCCCTAAACACACAAGAATTCACAAACTTCGAGGAGTGAACTTGTCCGGAGATCGAAACCTGGCCAGGGGTGGACTACTATGAGACGAGAACTTCGCATGAACGATGGATCTTTAGCAATTTACGCGTAAGATTCCATGAGAATAATCTCATGAACCACTAAACAAACACGAATTCGCAAACTTCGAGGAGTGAACTTGTCCGGAGATCGAAACATGGCCAGGAGTGGACTACTATGAGACGAGAACTTCGCATGAACGATGGATCTTTAGCAGTTTACGCGTAAGATTCCATGAGAATATACTCATGAACCCCTAAACACACAAGAATTCGCAAACTTCGAGGAGTGAACTTGTTCGGAGATCGAAACCTAGCCAGTAATGGACTACTATGAGACGATAACTTCGCATGAACGATGGATTTTTAGCAGTTTACGCGTAAGATTCTATGAGAATAATCTCATGAACCACTAAACACACACAAATTCGCAAACTTTGAAGAGTGAACTTGTCCGGAAATCGAAACATGGCCAGGAGTGGACTACTATGAGACGAGAACTTCGCATGAACGATGGATCTTTAGCATTTTACGCGTAAGATTCCATGAGAATATTCTCATGAACCCATAAACACACAAGAATTCGCAAACTTCGAGGAGTGAACTTGTCCGGAGATCGAAACCTGGCCAGTAGTGGACTACTATGAGACGAGAACTTCGCATGAACGATGGATCTTTAGCAGTTTACGTGTAAGATTCTATGAGAATAATATCATGAACCACTAAACACACACGAATTGCAAACTTCGAGGAGTAAACTTGTCCGGAGATCGAAACCTGGTCAGGAGTGGACTACTATGAGACGAGAACTTCGCATGAACGATGGATCTTTAGCAGTTTACGCGTAAGATTCCATGAGAATATTCTCATGAACACACAAGAATTCGCAAACTTCGAGGACTGAACTTGTCCGGAGATCGAAACCTGTCCAGGAGTGGACTATTATGAGACGAGAACTTCGCATGAACGATCGATCTTTAGCAGTTTACGCGTAATATTCCATGAGAATAATCTCATGAACCACTAAACACACACGAATTCGCAAACTTCGAGGAGTGAACTTGTCCGGAGATCGAAACCTGGCCAGGGAGTGGACTATATATGAGACCGAACTTCGCATGAACGATGGATCTTTATCGGTTTACGCGAAGATTCCATGAGAATATTCTCATGAACCCCTAAACACACAAGAATTCACAAACTTCGAGGAGTGAACTTGTCCGGAGATCGAAACCGCCAGGGGTGGACTACTATGAGACGAGAACTTCGCATGAACGATGGATCTTTAGTAGTTTACGCGAAGATTCCATGAGAATAATCTCATGAACCACTAAACACACACGAACTCGCAAACTTTGAGGGAGTGAACTTGTCCGAGATCGAAACATGGCCAGGAGTGGACTACTATATATGAGACGAGAACTTCGCATGAACGATGGATCTTTAGCAGTTTACGCGTAAGATTCCATGGGAATATTCTCATGAACCCCTAAACACACAAGAATTCGCAAACTTCGAGGAGTGAACTTGTCCGGAGATCGAAACCTGGCCAGTAGTGGACTACTATGAGACGATCACTTCTCATGAACGATGGATCTTTAGCAGTTTACGCGTAAGATTCTATGAGAATAATCTCATGAACCACTAAACACACACAAATTCGCAAACTTTGAAGATTGAACTTGTCCGGAGATCAAAACCTGGCCAGGAGTGGACTATTATGAGACGAGAACTTCGCATGAACGATGGATCTTTAGCAGTTTACGCGTAAGATTCCATGAGAATATTCTCATGAACCCCTAAACACACAAGAATTCGCAAACTTCGAGGAGTGAACTTGTCCGGAGATCGAAACCTGGCCAGGAGTGGACTACTATGAGACGAGAACTTCTCATGAACGATGGATCTTTAGCAGTTTACGCGTAAGATTCCATGAGAATAATTTCATGAACCACTAAACACACACGAATTTGCAAATTTCGAGGAGTGAACTTCTCCGGAGATCAAAACCTGGCCAGGAGTTGACTACTATGAGACGAGAACTTCGCATGAACGATGGATCTTTAGCAGTTTACGCATAAGATTCCATGAGAATATTCTCATTAACCCCT
This sequence comes from Papaver armeniacum, assembly GCA_023531295.1. Classification (NCBI taxonomy): domain Eukaryota; kingdom Viridiplantae; phylum Streptophyta; class Magnoliopsida; order Ranunculales; family Papaveraceae; genus Papaver; species Papaver armeniacum. The sequence goes on along the minus strand of JAJJWW010019187.1, from coordinate 77,619 downwards.
AAACACACAAGAATTCGCAAACTTCGAGGAGTGAACTTGTCCGGAGATCGAAACCTGGCCAGGGGTGGACTACTATGAGACGAGAACTTCGCATGAACGATGGATCTTTAGCAGTTTACGCGTAAGATTCCATGAGAATATTCTCATGAACACACAAGAATTCGCAAACTTCGAGGACTGAACTTGTCCGGAGATCGAAACCGGCCCAGGAGTGGACTATTATATGAGACGAGAACTTCGCATGAACGATGGATCTTTAGCAGTTTACGCGTAATATTCCATGAGAATAATCTCATGAACCACTAAACACACACGAATTCGCAAACTTCGAGGAGTGAACTTGTCCGGAGATCGAAACCTGGCCAGGAGTGGACTACTATGAGACTAGAACTTCGCATGAACAATGGATCTTTATCAGTTTACGCGTAAGATTCCATGAGAATATTCTCATGAACCCCTAAACACACAAGAATTCACAAACTTCGAGGAGTGAACTTGTCCGGAGATCGAAACCTGGCCAGGGGTGGACTACTATATGAGACGAGAACTTCGCATGAACGATTGATCTTTAGCAGTTTACGCGTAAGATTCCATGAGAATAATCTCATGAACCACTAAACACACACGAATTCGCAAACTTCGAGGAGTGAACTTGTCCGGAGATCGAAACATGGCCAGGAGTGGACTACTATGAGACGAGAACTTCGCATGAACGATGGATCTTTATCAGTTTATGCGTAAGATTCCATGAGAATATTCTCATGAACCCCTAAACACACAAGAATTCACAAACTTCGAGGAGTGAACTTGTCCGGAGATCGAAACCTGGCCAGGGGTGGACTACTATGAGACGAGAACTTCGCATGAACGATGGATCTTTAGCAGTTTACGCGTAAGATTCCATGAGAATATTCTCATGAACCACTAAACAAACACGAATTCGCAAACTTCGAGGAGTGAACTTGTCCGGAGATCGAAACATGGCCAGGAGTGGACTACTATGAGACGAGAACTTCGCATGAACGATGGATCTTTAACAGTTTACGCGTAAGATTCCATGAGAATATTCTCATGAACCCCTAAACACACAAGAATTCGCAAACTTCGAGGAGTGAACTTGTCCGGAGATCGAAACCTATAGCCAGAACTTCAGAGTGGACTACTATGAGACGATAAACTTCGCATGAACGATGGATCTTTAGAGACAGAACTTTACGCGTAAGATTCTATGAGAATAATCTCATGAACCACTAAACACACACAAATTCACAAACTTTGAGGAGTGAACTTGTCGGGAGATCGAAACCTGGCCATGAGTGGACTACTATGAGAAGATTCCATGAGAATATTCTCATGTACCCCTAAACACACAAGAATTCGCAAACTTCGAGGAGTGAACTTGTCCTGGAGATCGAAACCCGTCAGAGTGGACTACTATATATGAGACGAGAACTTCGCATGAACGATGGATCTTTAGCAGTTTTACGCGTAAGATTCCATGAGAATAATCTCATGAACCACTAAACACACACGAATTTGCAAACTTCGAGGAGTGAACTTGTCCCGAGATCAAAACTGGCCAGAGTGGACTACTATATAGACGAGAACTTCGCATGAACGATGGATCTTTAGCGGTTTACACATAAGATTCCATGAGAATATTCTCATGAACCCCTAAACACACAAGAATTCGCAAACTTCGAGGAGTGAACTTGTCCGGAGATCGAAACCTGGGCAGGGTGGACTATATATGAGACGAGAACTTCGCATGAACGATGGATCTTTAGCAGTTTACGCGTAAGATTCCATGAGAATAATCTCATGAACCCCTAAACACACACGAATTCGCAAACTTCGAGGAGTGAACTTGTCCGGAGATCGAAACATGGCCAGGAGTGGACTAATATGAGACGAGAACTTCGCATGAACCATGGATCTTTAGCAGTTTACGCGTAAGATTCCATGAGAATATTCTTATGAACCCCTAAACACACAAGAATTCGCAAACTTCGAGGAGTGAACTTGTCCGGAGATCGAAACCTGCCAGTCAGTGGACTACTATATATGAGACGAGAACTTCGCATGAACGATGGATCTTTAGCAGTTTACGCGTAAGATTCCATGAGAATATTCTCATGAACCACTAAACACACACGAATTCGCAAACTTCGAGGAGTGAACTTGTCCGGAGATCGAAACATGGCCAGGTGTGGACTACTATATGAGACGAGAACTTCGCATGAACGATGGATCTTTAGCAGTTTACGCGTAAGATTCCATGAGAATATTCTCATGAACCCCTAAACACACAAGAATTCGCAAACTTCGAGGAGTGAACTTGTTCGGAGATCGAAACCTGGCCAGTAGTGGACTACTATGAGACGAGAATTTCGCATGAACGATGGATCTTTAGCAGTTTACGCGTAAGATTCTATGAGAATATTCTCATGAACCCCTAAACACACACAAATTCACAAACTTCGAGAAGTGAACTTGTCGGGAGATCGAAACCTGGCCATGAGTGGACTACTATATATGAGACGAGAACTTCGCATGAACGATGGATCTTTAGCAGTTTACGCGTAAGATTCCATGAGAATATTCTCATAAACCCCTAAACACACAAGAATTCGCAAACTTCGAGGAGTGAACTTCTCCGGAGATCAAAACCTGGCCAGGAGTGGACTACTATGAGACGAGAACTTCGCATGAACGATGGATCTTTAGCAGTTTACACGTAAGATTCCATGAGAATATTCTCATGAACCCCTAAACACACAAGAATTCGCAAACTTCGAGGAGTGAACTTGTCCGGAGATCGAAACCTGGCCAGGGTGGACTATTATGAGACGAGAACTTCGCATGAACGATGGATCTTTAGCAGTTTACGCGTAAGATTCCATGAGAATATTCTCATGAACCACTAAACACACACGAATTCGCAAACTTCGAGAAGTGAACTTGTCCGAGATCGAAACATGGCCAGAGGGACTACTATATATGAGACGAGAACTTCGCATGAACCATGGATCTTTAGCAGCTTTACGCGTAAGATTCCATGAGAATATTCTCATGAACCCCTAAACACACAAGAATTCGCAAACTTCGAGAAGTGAACTTGTCCTGAGATCGAAACTGGCGGTGAGGGACTACTATGAGACGAGAACTTCGCATGAACGATGGATCTTTAGCCAAGATTCCATGAGAATATTCTCATGAACCACTAAACACACACGAATTCGCAAACTTCGAGGAGTGAACTTGTCCGAGATCGAAACATGGCCAGAGTGGACTACTATATGAGACGAGAACTTCGCATGAACGATGGATCTTTAGCAGTTTACGCGTAAGATTCCATGAGAATATTCTCATGAACCCCTAAACACACAAGAATTCGCAAACTTCGAGGAGTGAACTTGTCCTGAGATCGAAACTGGCCAGAGTGGACTACTATGATACGAGAACTTCGCATGAACGATGGATCTTTAGCAGTTTACGCGTAAGATTCTATGAGAATAATCTCATGAACCACTAAACACACACAAATTCACAAACTTTGAGGAGTGAACTTGTCGGGAGATCGAAACCTGGCCAGGAGTGGACTACTATGAGACGAGAACTTCGCATGAACGATGGATCTTTAGCAGTTTACGCGTAAGATTCCATGAGAATATTCTCATGAACCCCTAAACACACAAGAATTCGCAAACTTCGAGGAGTGAACTTGTCCGGAGATCGAAACCTGTCCAGGAGTGGACTACTATGATACGAGAACTTCGCATGAATGATGGATCTTTAGCAGTTTACGTGTAAGATTCCATGAGAATAATCTCATGAACCACTAAACACACACGAATTCGCAAACTTCGAGGAGGGAACTTGTCCGGAGATCGAAAGCTGGCCTGGAGTGGACTACTATGAGACGAGAACTTCGCATGAACGATGGATCTTTAGCAGTTTACGCGTAAGATTCCATGAGAATATTCTCATGAACCCCTAAACACACAAGAATTCGCAAACTTCGAGGACTGAACTTTTCCGGAGATCGAAACATGGCCAGGGGTGGACTACTATGAGACGAGAACTTCGCATGAACAATGGATCTTTAGCAGTTTACGCGTAAGATTCCATGAGAATAATCTCATGAACCACTAAACACACACGAATTGCAAACTTAGAGGAGTGAACTTGTCCGGAGATCGAAACCTGGCCAGGAGTGGACTACTATGAGACGAGAACTTCGCATGAACGATGGATCTTTAGCAATTTACGCGTAAGATTCCATGAGAATATTCTCATGAACCCCTAAACACAAGAATTCGCAAACTTCGAGGAGTGAACTTGTCCTGAGATCGAAACTCCGGGAGGGACTACTATATATGAGATGATAACTGCATGAACGATGGATCTTTAGCAGTTTACGCGTAAGATTCCATGAGAATATTCTCATGAACCCCTAAACGCACACGAATTCGCAAACTTCGAGAAGTGCAAAAATTTAGCGGAAGTTAAAAATTTAGCAAAAATGAAAAAACTTTTTAGAAGTGAAAAAACTTAGCAAAAGTTAAAAAGTTTCGAAAGACCAAAAAACCCCTATGACGACTATTTCTAACAGTTGTGAAAGGGCCATGAAAAAAAATTTCTGCATCACAACTTCCATTTCAATCTCCAACCGTCTATTTCAAACTTACATCGATCTCTAACCGTCCATTGTTTTTAATTTTTTTTCCTTTTTATCCTTTTCTTTTTTCTTTCCTCCACCACTTCTTTTATTTTTCGTCTCTTCTTTTATCTTTCTTCGAACCACACCATCAATCAAACCATTACAAGTCAAGATCATCAACAAATCGAGCAAACAGATCTATGAAAAGGAGTTTTTTTCATCAACATATCGTTTTTTTCTCCATCAACAGATCGAGTTTCTTAAGCTCTGTTAACATCATCAACAAATCGAGCTTCTCCATCAACATATCGATCTTGTAATTGGGTCTGTAACTGATTGCTTTAATATTTTTTTTTTGTAATAGTTTCATCTCAATTTGCATTAAATTTAGGGTTTCATGATTGGGTTGCATTAAATTCTTTTTAAAAAAAAAATCAATCATTGCATTTAATTTGTTTGATGATTTGGTAGCATTAAATTTTGATGATTGGCCTGGATCAAATTTTTAGGGTTGCATTTAATTTCAATCATTTCAAACCGTTACATTAATTTTTTTTTGGGTTGTTCGAATTTAATTCATGTTTAGATGCATTCAATTCTGCAAATGGTTGAAATTAAGTTTTTGGGGTTGTTTGATTTTTGCAGATTCAACTAACTGTATAGGGGAGCAGGTGAAGTACAAATTTTGCTGAAAATAAGTCTAGCTAACTGATGGTATGTATGCACTAGTTGGCTTGTTGTTTGGAAAGACAAATGTGTTCTCTATCCAGTTTTCGTCTGTAAAATTTCCTAAGTAAAAAGATAGTTGGCTTTTTGGCCATTCACTTTTGAAGTTCTAACATTACTATGTGTCTGTGTCTGATCCAAGATTGTTCTCGTAATGTATACAATCTTGCTATATGCATGCTCCTATCTTGCTTTCAGACTTCTAGTGTAGCGCTCAACACCAGAATTATCTTGTCTTGTTTGCCATTATATGTACCGTTCTGACCAAATGCCACCCCTGCAACTATGCAGGATTATATTTATATGTGTATAAAGCTTGTCTGTCGTAGTTGCGAGGCTGCGAATAATAGCTCTTTTATCCTATGTGCTCTAGCTTTGTTCCATCCTAAAACAGACTCATATAATTTTTGTGACTGCCCTTGAATCTACATAGTTGTTGGTGTAATTTGGTATAGTTTTCTCGTCCAGATAATGTTAACTTGGTGCCCATTTTGAATCTTTGATAAAATTATTCGTTATTGGTGATGATGGCTCCAAAATGAGATGCCTGCATAGGTTTTATGACTTATCTTTTTGATAGTGCATCCTGCAAAATTGTGTCATTGTTTGTACCATCGTTTGCGTCCATTTTTTGTCATTCAGATGCCTAATAATTACGAGATTTCTCAATCCTTCCTGGCAAGAAAATAATAAAGGAAAAAGTTTATAAATGTTTTAATATGAGAATGTTTTTCATTGACAGTGGGAAGGAAATAAAGATTCATATTGAACTACAACCAGGACTGACTCTTGACTTGTAAAATGATGAATAAGGATTGGGTTCGTTAGCTAAGGTAAAGCCAAGTCATAACTGTCTCTAAAGAGTATATATGTCTCATAATGAGATTAATCGATCTTAGTACGTCTAACCATTGGAGTTTTAATGTAGGGGGGAAGTTCCATACCAGGACGCAGTAAAGAAGTTCGTAGAGTTGGCTCATGAGAAACTTGGAAATCCTTCTAAGTTTAGTTGTCCTTGTGTGGATTGTAAGAATCTTGATGCGCCACTTCCTCCTGGTACCATACATATGCACTTGCTAAAACAGGGTATGGATCCTACTTACACCGAGTGGGTTTATCACGGGGAGAAGATTAGCAATTTTAATAATGTTCATGAAGAGGGAGCAACACGTCAACGTACTTTCTACTAGATGTGGACATATGCTAATGTTGAAGGTGATGTCGAAACAGGGCAAGGGTTTTGTGTACCTAGGCAGGACGAAGGGTTGCCAAACCACGAAGAAGAGTTGCTGATGAACGAGATTGAAGAGGCCGACTTCCCTTTATACCCTGGTTGTACTACACACACAAAGCTAAGCATGACTACTGAGTTGTATAGGCACAAGACAGTAAATGGTTTATCTCGAAGGGCTTTTGATGATCTTCTCAAGACAATTGGTTCCGTGTTGCCCCCAGGTCATTGTCTTCCTAAATCAACTTATGAAGTGAAGAAGTTGTTGAAAGCTTTCCAACTCACTTATGAGAAAATACACGCATGTCAGAATGATTGTTGTTTGTTTAGAAATGATTTGAAAGACGAGGATGAATGTCCTAAATGTCACTATTCTAGGTGGAAGGAAGACACATCTAACATGGATGATGCTGACATGGTAGACAAGCCCAAAAAGAAGATACCAGTGAAGGTGCTTAGATACTTCCCCATTGTGCCGAGATTAAGGAGAATGTATAAACCAGTAGAGCTAGCTCAAAGTTGATATGGCACGCGACTCATAAGAGTAAAGATGGGAAGATGCGTCATCCAACGGATTCTTTTGGCTTGAAGCACATAGACACAAAGTTCCCGAGTTTGCTTCGAATCGCGTAATTTGCATCTTGGGCTTGCTGCTGATGGATTTAATCCGTTTGGCGATCTTTCCCCAACCCACAGTTGTTGGCCGGTGATGATTGTGGTATATAATCTTCCCCCTCAGCAGTGTATGCAAGGCGACAATATTATTTTAAGCTTGCTGATTCCAGGAAAGAAACAACTAGGTAGAGTAGAGACATCAATATATACTTGCAACCACTGATTGATGATCTGATTAAGTTATGGGAAAACGGCGTGGAGGTTTATGATGCATTTAGTAAGACAATGTTCAATTTGAAGGCATTATTAATGTGGACGATAAATGATTTTCCTGCTTATGGTAACCTATCTAGATGTACATATAAAGGGAAGTCATCCTGCCCTCTTTGTGGTGATAATACTCTTTCAACCTGGTTGTCGTTTAGTCGTAAAACTGTTTGCATAAATCATAGGATATTTCTACCTCATAATCATCCTCTTCGATCGACTAAGAAGAAAACATGTTTCAATGGAGAGATTGAGACGAAGGAAAAGCCACCTACTATGTCTAGTGCTGAGGCTTTTGAATGTCAGAGCAGTATTTTAAATGACTTTGGAAAAGCGAAGCAGAACGAGGTGGAGAAAAGAAAAGAGAAAGAGGAAAAGAAGAAGAATAAGAAGAATAAGCAGAAAAAGGGTCAGAGTAGTGCGGCAACAGGTGCAAATGACGGTAAATCTAACTGCGGGAAGCGGAAAAGGCAAGTTTCTACTGATGCCGGTACGAGTGCTGGTGCTAGTTCTGGTGCACGGGATGATGACCATCCGATATTCAACAAACGGTCAATATTTTTTCGACTTGCCTTACTGGAAGGTAACTTATAACCTCGTATTATCTTCTTTTCAGTCTTACATTCCTATCTGCATGTTAAATCTCATTTATGAAATGTACAACTCAAGTGACTTGCTCATGCTTTTTATGTTATTCCTTCCTTCCTAGGAATTGTTACTAAGACACAATATTGATGTTATGCATACGGAAAAAAACGTCTGTGAGAGTGTCATTGGTACTCTATTGAATATAAAGAACAAAACAAAAGATGGCTTAAAGTCCCGTAATGATCTGAAAAGTATGGGAATCAAAGAAGAATTGCATTTAACAGTCAAAAATGGCAAAACTTGGCTTCCGCCAGCACCATGTAACTTAAGCGATAAGGGAAAGACTCAGTATTCTATAATAGGATGAGAAATCAAGGTTCCATATGGGTATAGTTCGATCTTAGGAGGCATTTCTCGAAAGATGGTTGCTTGGGTGTCCTTAAGGCTCATGATTACCATGTTATGATGCAACAAATATTACATGTAGCTTTGAAAGGACTTTTACCTGATGGACCAAGTAATTCCATAAATCGGTTATGTTCTTATTTTAACGAAATATGCCAAATGGCAGTTGATCTCACTAGATTGTTAGAACTTGAAGATGAAATTGCTGAGACTTTGTGTATGTTGGAGATGTACTTCCCTCCATCATTTTTTGATGTGATGGTACACCTGACAATTCACCTAGCTCGAGAAGTGCGTTTAGGTGGACCCGTACAATATCGTTGGATGTATCCATTTGAAAGGTAATTGTTTCATTAGTATGAATATTTTTTTAGTTATTTTAAGTACAATGTTATAGTTTTGTTCTCAGTGTAAATGGGAGTTTGTTGCTAATAATTAGAAGTTTGGTTTGTCGCAGTATATGAAGACATTCAAAGAATACATAAATCATTACGCACAACCCGAAGCATGTATAGCAGAGTGTTACCCGGGAATGGAGTGCGCCGTATTTTGATGTTCATGGGGACAAACATTCTGAAGGAGGAGTAAATCAAAGCCATAATGAAGACATTCAACATGATTCCACACCGGCAAGGCGTCCTCTTTCTAGAGGTGTTCAAGTGTGTATTGGTAGTGATATGCTAAAGATCGCTCATAGATATGTGCTTTTTAACACGGCAGCAATTGAACCATATATAACGTAAGTATGACTGTTATATGTTCATTTAAAATTGTTAGTAGTATAAGCACTTGTGTTTTACGAATCTTTTCCACATTAAATTTTTTCTTATTAATGCATATGGATGAGTTAAGATCTTCCGATACTTCCAAAGAAGACCAACTCCTTTCCATACACTCGAAACATTTGCAGATTGGTTAAAGCAAAAGGTACGTGCAACGCCACTTGGTTATTTATTATATATGTTTGCAATTTATTAGATTCATTTTTCCCGAGTACGTAGTACCTCTTTTTAGCATTACCCACAAAACAATAGTTATATTTCACTACTAGAGATGAATCTCATTCACTTCTTAATTAGATCTTACCAAGCCAAAACATAGAGCTTGCGCCCATTACCGTGGTCACTTGTGTTCTGCTAACTAAATTTTATTGATAGGTTAAAATGCAAATTGGTCAAGGCATGTCAAGTATCAAATACAAGACGGTGGTTGTCACATGGTCCTTTAAAAAATGTGTATCATATAAAGGATTTCAAATAAATGGGTCAAGGTTTGTTACTAAGGATATTCAAAGAGTCACTCAAAACACTGGTGTTTCAATTGAATCAAAATCTTTAGTTGCATCATCACAAATAAGTAGTGGTTTCTATGGCGTTTTAGAACAAATTCTCGTGTTGGACTACCAACATATGTTTCAAATTCCCTTATTCAAATGTGACTAGGCTCACACCTATTTTGGTGTCAAGATAGAAAAAGGTTTTACATTGGTCAACTTACGTCAAAGATAAGAACCAATATCAAAATGATCCATTCATTTTAGCGTCACAAGCCCGACAAGTTTTCTATTATCGAGAGTCAGATACATCGAATTGGTTTGTGATGTTGAAACCACCACCAAGGGGTTTCCATGAATTAGAGGAATACAATGAACATGAAGACACAAGTTGCCATCCAGTGGAACCTTCAACTCTTGGCTTACAAATGGATGATGAGACTGAGATTTATGCAAGAACTGATGCTGAACCTATCTTAGTGGTTCCGACAAAGAAGAAAAACAAGAAGAATAAGAAAAAGGAAAAGAAGTTCCGCTGATGGTGGGTTTAATTACTCTTTTCATTTCCACTGATTCTATGAACCTATTTTGTTTCTTTCATTTTGCTTCAGATTGTACTTTTGCTTTTAAAATGACATGCTATTTATTTCTCTTTAATTATGACTTGCAATATTGTTGGTATGATATGCTATCTGTTTCTCTGGAGATGAACTCCCCTTTTTAACTCCGCCATCATTTCAATGCCGGTCTCAAGCCCGGGTAAAGGAGGAGAGAAAATGGGATTTATTGAGTTCTAAATGCAGATTTTCTGAAATTGGTTACATATAATCATGTGCTGGTATCTGATGTTGTAGTTTGCTTTTCTGGAATGTCTTTACTTAGTTTGCAGTCAATGTCTTACTATTATTCCAGTTAATATACTTCACAACTTTAAGCATTTGCAACTTCTTAATGGAATTTGAAATGTGATTGCAGGCCTTGTACAATTCACTAAAACTTCCATGAATCTGCACTGTGATTGTTGATTGAAATGTGATTGCAAGCATTGGATGAATTCCTTGTATGCTTCAGAAAAATGGTGCATTTGTCTGTTTTTTTTTTAAGGCTAATTTAAAAATTTGGTCTAATATATAAAAGAATGTAAATATAATTACATGTATAAATGTGGCAGGATGGTTGGAATGTCATATTGGGCTAGCGAAAACTCATGTTCGACTCTCACCAGGCTCTTTTTTTTTCATAGTTATTTTTCATTTTACAACTCTTTTAAGGGTTGCAGAAGATCTAGTTATCTTTTTCTTCTTATCTATTCAATCTCCCCATCACTTATTCTCCTCCACTTATCTTCTTTTCCGTCGTTTTTTCTTTTTCTCCTCCATCTCCCGCAGAACCTCCTCCTTCATCTCCTTAACCACGAAAATTTAAAACCCATCAATAGATTGAGCTGAAGATTTCTTCACCACCAACACCTTCTCGATATGTGTTAAGGAAAAGAAGTTTTGATTCTATAACCCATTTTAGGGATTTATTATTTTTTTGATTTCCCGTTCTGTTTAACTGCTATTGATCTGAGAATGATGATACAGTTAAAATTAGTCCTAGCTTCAATATATCTATTAATCAACACTAATCAATCATGTGTAAATTAGCCATCACTAAATTAGGCTTTAAAAACACTTAGGGTTCAGAAATTTTCAGAAATTAGGCCCGTGGAGAAATTTTCTTCAATTAGGCTTTAAAAACACTGAATTAGTCATGGGTGGAGGTGTGAAAGATTCTCCAGGTAGCAGTAGTAGCATCAACAGTAACATGAGAATGAAAAAAAAACCTAACTAAGTGTGCTATGTGTGAACAAGGGATTCATGAGACAAAAGTGTGTCCTTGGCTCTATTCTAGGTGTAAGCATGTTCCTTGTAATGGTGTGAGAGCATTTCTGCAATCTAAAACAACTGAAACCTATGGAAAAATGTTTTTCAAGTGCACCATACCTACCTGCACCTACTTGGAATGGTTTACTGATGCTTCCGACCCTTGCAAAGCCAAGTTGTTGTTGTTACCATCAGTGAAAAGCTATGATGCTTGTGGATAAGATGATCACTCTTTTAAAAATTGTCCACTACACAGTCAGTTGTGCTTCTCTTCAACCTGCAATAACAAACTCAACCTAAAAATATGCAACAATCAACACAATAAGCACATAGCTTACCTGGTATGTGAAGAATGTGGAGCTTTTACATGGGCCTCAGATGCTATCTTCATTGCTGCAAAGGAAAAAGTTAGAGTTTCTGCAAATCAAATAGCTGATCTAATTACAAATCTAGGAAAAGGTTATATGTAATAAGATTTCATTTTATGTGTAGTATGAATTGGTCTAGACTTGTTTTATCATTAAAATTATGCTATGTTGATGACTTATAATATTGTTTGTATGATATATTGAATGTTTCTCTTCTGATAAACCCCCCCCTTTTTAACTCCGCCATTGAATAATTTCATTGCCGGTCTCAAGCATGGATAAAGGAGGAGAGAAAAGGGGATTTATTGAGTTGGTCTCTAATTCTGCAGTTGGCGAGAAAAACAGGTAACACATTCTTATAATCTCTGAAACTTTGAGCATTTGCAGCTTCTTCATGAATGTTGTGTTTGCTTTACCAAAATTTGCATGAATCCGCTACCTTGAGCATATAAATATAGACCTCCACTTGTTTCATTCATTTACATTTTGAGGTATACAACCTGGTGTTGTGAGTGTTGATTGAAATGTGATTACTATCGTCCTTGTATAATTCAGAGAAAGCCTTGTATGTTTCAGGCAAAATGGCGCACTTGTTGGCCACTTTTTTTAAGGATCAGTTGAAATTATTGTTAAATATTAACATAGATGTCCTTTGATAATCATACATGTAACTCATGGAATGGTGGTTGGAATCCCAGTCCTACACGAGGAGGCCCGAGTTCGAATCTCACCCTAGCCTAATTTTTTTCCTAGTCAATTTTCATTTTACAACCCTTATAAAGGTTGCGAATGTTGATTAAAAGAAAAAAAGCACAAATCTACCAAAGATTGTGAATCCGCAGATGGTTGACGCCTTGTACTAACACCTAGTAAGCTTGGGTTCGATTCTCTACAAGAACATTTTTCAAATTTTTTTTTTCTTATCTTCAACGACTCTTATTAGTGTTGTTTTAAAATCATTCACTACCTTTAGGATATGAGTCGTAAATTCTAAAGGTGGTCACTTCTTTCTCGCAACCCTTTTCACACAACAAGTTGTGGTTCTCATTCTCGTCACTACTCTTAGGAACTCGTTGGTCCTAAGAGTTGGACATATTTTACTTTGACAACGTTTTTTAGTTGGAAAAAGTTGTAAAACATACTACATTATACAACTTTTAATTTACGAGTTGTCAATCTACAGTTGTAGATTACTAATTTTCCCCGAGCAAGTGCGGGTCGAACCACGGAGACTGTGGGTGCTTTCAATGATCTATGGCTTCCTAAACTGAGTTTCCTAGCAAGTAACAAGTGACAGAGTGTAACAAAGATGTTTTTGTTGCCGATACGGCTGAGTTTGAAGTGGAATGAACCTAAACTAAGGTAAAAGATACAAATTAAAGAGCCCTAGGGTCTTTAAATCCACCACTAACCTACGTTGTAAATTCAGCTACTTATCTTACTCTTGCCCTTATAACAGGTAATGGAGAAGTTTCAAGTCTACCATTTGCCTAAGGTGTTTCACCACTGGATGATTTAATCACAACTAAAGAATCAATCCGGAGCACTAACTGTCTACTTAAGCACAGCTAGCCAAGGGATTAACAAAAGTCTCTAAAGCATGAGTTGTAGCACTATCAATACAGGGATATTCTAACTACAGTGCATCCATGGCATTGGCATGCACTGTGAGAGCAAAATATTGAGCACTAAGATTAATTCTATCCTAGAAAATATTCAAGCATTCAAGAGAACTATAAGTAACATGAATCACATACCAGAAAGCTAGGGTTTCATCTCAAACCCTAGCACTTTGAATTAAAACATGATAAAGCAACAAAGAACAAAATAACACTAAATGACTGCACTGGCTAATCCAGGCGTGCCTCAAACACTCACAGCTCCTTCTCTTTTATACATGCAGAGCAAATATCTCAAACCCTAATTTCAATTTAAAATAGAAATTAAATGAAAATAATCGAACCCATACTCAATCTCGGTTGTTGGCTCTACTCATGCTTCTCCCGACCTCCGAATTCCATTTGCTTACACATAACCTAACCCTAGTTCCATTTATCTCTTTCATAGCCTCTGGAGTTGTTGAGAGAGGCTAGGAAAGGGATAAATACAACTAGAGGTGACGAAGATGGAATGGCTGGCCGGCTGGCCGTCGAGGAAGGAGATGGTGGTGTCGGTGGTGGTGTTGCAGTGGGTTTGGTCGGGGAATGGGGGTGGAGTTGCTCTGCAACTGATGGAGACGAGAGAAGAGAAGAAAGAGAAAGAAAGAGAAGAGAATGGGGTAGTCGACTAGGGTATATGGTATGGGTCGTTTTTGTCAGGTGGAGACATCAGAATTGATGGGACCGGCCTAGCGAGCGTAGGATGAAGTGGTGCGATCTGAACTGGCCGAGGATGGTAAGCGGTTTTGGAGCGATCTGGTGTTGCACTGAGCATCAAGAGATGATGTATAGTGATGGAGCGACCGTAGGATGCAGGCTGGGAGAGATCTGGGCGGCTCGTGGTGGACGGGCCCGATCCGGTCGCGGGTTGGGTCTAGCTCAAGCCCATGTCTTGAAATGAGTTGCTACTTGTTGGGTTGCAAATCATTATGCCTTGTGAGCTTTGGCTATCTCGCCCATAGATGCTCGACTCCACCTTCGCTCTTTGGCTCCCGGTTCCTAGGACTTTATTTAGTACCTAAAAATACAAAATTAATTAATACAAATATTTATTCTTGAAAACAAAGAAAACACAGAACTGGGATAATATCTCGATTCTTGAGTACAAAAAGATGAGTAAAATGCCAATAAAAGGTGTATAAATATGCACTATTTGGCACTCATCAAATACCCCCAAACTCAATTGTACTTGTCCTCAAGTAAAACAAAAATAAGAAATCCTAACTATACCCCTTCGTCGTGTCTCTCGAATGCATTTAGCGTATGCACTAAGCCTTTAAACCCCTAGGTGTCCCTAGTGGACGAGTTGTAGTCTCGTGAGGGTTTACCAGAGGTGTACCCACAAAACCTTCACCAACTTCGTAGTGTAAAAGAGTCTCAAGCCTCCAAGAAGCTATGAGGACATAGAGTTTCGCATGCTAGTAATGTGGTTAGAACTATCGAAGAACGCATTCTCATCCTTAAGTGCCGAGCGAGAAGTAACCATACCATATGAAAGAATTCGGATTCGATTGTGATCATAAGCCTCGACTTCTGCCTCACCATTAGGGTTTTATGATGATTGCACTCAAAAAAGATCGCTTTTTTAGTCTCTCATGTGTGTGGCAGGAATAAAGAGAGAAATCCTGCACACGTTGTAGGTAAGAAGGATAACCTTCCGAAATAAAAATCTGAGACTCCACGTATGTGGACAAAAAGAATCTTTTCGATGATCTCTAAGAAGGGAAATCAATCATTAATAAGGGTGGGAGTACTCCACTACCTTTCACCCGATCGGCAATTAATATCACTCTCTCATAAGAACCATAGAAACGTCTTCAATCTTCGGTCTTCAACCTGATGACGAACTTGAACTTTACAAAAACTTGATGATTTTTTTTTTTTTTTTTTAGCTAGTTACAATAAAACGATAAACTCAATTTTTCATAAACTTCATTAATTCTCATTTTATTTTCTTTTCTTTGTTTTGTTGCATATAAACCTTGGACTATCTCAACTTTTCTTTCAATATTCTGATTCATTCTGGTTGCTGATTCTTGATGTGTGTTTCTATGGGTCTTGCTGATTGAGAGAGAGTGATGCTAACGGCAACCCGGTATTTAGAAGTAGTTTTCTTCTTTAGACGTCACCCTCATGATTGACAAAAACTAGCACTCAAGAGATCAAAAGTAGTGGTCTTTGAAAATGGTGCGAAGTTGGGTAGCTCACCATTCCTACCCTAATTTACGTAAGGTGACACACACTCTAACAGACTTTTCTAGAAAGTTGCAAAATCTGAAGGTTGGTGCCTCACTTGATGTAAAATGGGTAGTCTCCACTATGGGTGATCACAATTCTACTACCGAATATCTAAACAACACCTAGTTCGCCCTCCGGTATGGTTAAATCCAACTTTAACGCTCTAATCAACTAAGAAACCCGATTGTGTTCTCTCACTTCCAAGTTCTCGTTATTTCCCTCGATTCTCTATGTAAACATAGCTAGAGCATGCTAGTGACTCTAAAATCTCTAAAAGTTGGAGGTTTTTACAAAAGAGTTTTTGATTTTTTTTTTTTTTTTTTTTTTTTTTTGAATAAAAGATAAAATAAAGACTAAAAACTCTAAATGCAAATGTACCCCAAACCTAAATCAAACATTGTCCTCAATGTGTCACGAGATAGAAAATTTAAACAGATCACGTACCACGAGAACTCATCTTTGATAAGATAAAAAGGGAAGAGATTACCGGATGTCGGCAAGAGCAAGGTTGAGCTTCATTCGTCAAGGCTAGAATCCAATATTCTCAACGGAGATCATATCGGATTAGCATAATATATGTGCAAGAAGACTCAACCGAATCAAGAAAAGAAAAATTTAACAAGTCCTACTGGATATATACAATGAAAATTCACCATAAACTAACAATCTAAAGAGTTGAGGATCAACCCAATAGAAAATATGTACAAACAATAACAGCCTTACACAGAAATAATATGAGAGTGCAAGTAAGACTGTGTATGTGAAGGAGTTTCCCCCAAACCTAAACTTGTGAACAGGTGTGTTTGTGAGAACAAAATCTTGCAATTTTAAAGGTACATCATGCAAAAGGTCTAACTCAAAATGAGTTTTGCTAATTACAGGCATACATACACATTCCAACTGTGGCTCCTTAAGAGTGTTATACTTTGATGCAAAATAGTCCAAAAGGACTTGGGAAGCACAAAGTTGTAGGCCTAAGTTAGGCATTTTTAGAAAAGTTGGTTTTGCAATCTTGTGACAAACTACACCTAGGTTGGGTGAAGGAGTTTCAATTTGTGACTCAGGAGAGAGGTTAGGTACATCTAGGTTGTTTTCATTTTTAAAATCATTTGTACCATCACACACTTTCCCAAAGTCAGAAGAGGGTAAATCATGTTCACCTGCATAAAACAGTTCATCAATCTCCATGTCATAATCATTATCATTCTTATGCACAACATAACTAGGAGAGATATCATGTTGTAACCTAGGTATGGAATCGAGGCACATACATTGAATCGTCTGTGTTAGCGAGACAATTCGGCTATTCCTAGGTCACATACAGTGGTAAAGCATGCTCACATTCACAGGACAATTCCACAGGTTCCACATCAACATCACATGTATGAATATTAGAAAAAACATCATTCATAGGGTTCACAGAAGAGACGCCTAACGTCTCTGAACCAAAAGATTCTACTACATTTTCAGTGTACACATGCTCTTCTAACATATCATATTCATCATCATCATCATCATAGCACAAATGCATTTCCCTAACATTCGTTTCACCTTGAAATTCCTCCCTTTCCTCATTTAGTGCATCCCAGATTTGACTCAATTTGAGTTCTAAACTCTCAAACCTTTGGTTAGTTGTATGAGTAAGACTAGAAACACTATTTTCAATCCTATCATTTTGTAACTCAATCAGGTGAAGAATCATGTTGAGTTTTTCTATTGAAGGAGTCTTCACTAGTGGGTATGCATTCCTCATATGGATATTCATTGTATGGTTGTGCATGAGGTTCACTAGAGAAGGGAAATTCCGACATGTTGCTATATGGATGATTATGCATTGCATTCAGTTCAAGCCTAGCATTTTGCTCCATGAGTGTATCCATTATTGATTGAAAACTAGGAGTTGGGGGAGTATAAAATTGTTCATCTCCCCACTGTGGTGAATGATGCATGTGTGCAGGTTGATTATGGTCCCAATAGTCATTTCCGGACACTTCGTTCATTGGATTATCATGGTTTTCCCTAGACTGTCTAAAAGCATGCAAAATATAACAATATTCAGCAGGTGGTCTAAGCCACCACATAAGGTGCAAGCATGCATTTCATATTGCCTAGAAAAACTAGATTCGACAGATTGCCTTTCTAAAGCAGATAGTCGAGCCTCTACTTGATCTAAAAGTGATGACTGGGTATGAGAAAATTGTTCATTTTCAACCCGTGGTGGATGATGTATGTGATCATAATGATTAGGGTATGTGAGATCGAGGCCCTGATAAGGCCCATAAAATTCCCTAAAGTCACTATGGTATGTGGGGTGTTCATCCTGTGAAAGGTGCCCGTAAGCAAGCTCTCTAAGGGATTTGTTTGTATCCCTGATGCGGACCCGGAATCCGACATGATTTGGTACTCAATTTGAACTCAAAGCCCAAGTGGACTAAGTTTGGTTTTTGTGGGATTGGTTTGGTTTATTGGGTTTCATTTGGTTTGTTGGGAAAGTTTGGTTTATATGGGAAGCCCAGGTTATGTGCAAAGCCTAGGTTGTGTGGGCTCAATTTTGTTTGAGTGGGAAAATATACAGCCCAGCAGTGATTTGATTGTGAGAAGCCCAGCAGTTGCTTGTGCAGCCCAGTGAGAAAGCTCAGCCCAGCAGTTGGGCTTCTGTTTGTGCGCAGCCCACTAGTTCAGGCTTATGTGGGCTTGCTGTCAATGGTTTGTTTCAGTAAGTGGGCTTCAGGGTTTGTACAATTTGTTTTCAACCTAGTGCCATTAACTACACAGCACTGCCTATGCAGAATTGTGCTCACATTTTAACCCAGGTTGTGCACAGGTTGTGTTCTCAGCACAACTCTAAATGCAGCTCAGCACACAGGGCTGCTCAAATGCACAAAGCAATGCAAACTCTCTCGAAGGTATGCTCAAAGGAAGCTCAACAAGTTAGCTTCCACAGTGGTAGCTCAAAGGTATGCTCGAGGCTCGGAAGTCAACGGGTAGAGCAAAATTATTGGGCAAACACAGGGCAGACAATGGCTCAAAGGTTCAAAAGGGTTTCAATGATATGCTCAAGGTTTCCACCTAGCCTGGCTACCTAAGTGTAATCTCACAGCTACAGGGGGCTGGATTACTCACCGAGCCCAGGTTTAATGAATGCACAGCAAACGGTTTGTGCGGAGCCAGGCAGAGTGAACTCAAAGCACGGAAAAATAGCAATTGGGTAAGAAGCACAGCACAGCTCATACAAGTTACAGCACAGTTGATGCACAGACTCTCAAAATAGACACAGCACAGCCAAAGCAAGGCAGCATCAGGGGCTGCGTATGCTCAGGGTTGTGGAGGCAACTGGGGTAGTTGATATCAACCAGCCCAGTTGATGCTCCAGTTGGTATGCAGCCAGGCTATACACAGGTTGGTAGTAGTTGTTCACAAACAAGGATGCTCAGGCTTACACAACACAAGTTAGCTTATGCTCAGGGTTTGACTCACAGGTTTAACAGGTTTGCACAAATATGCAGGCTTAAAAACACAAAGCACAGGGCTGGTTGAAGAGGTTCAACGAGGTCTGCATGACCCTTTTGGTTTTCAATGGGCTTGCGGGTTTAATATGCACGAGCAATGCTCACAAGCACGGAGTTCACCGGTCTAGCAAGCAAGCATACATAGCAGAGCATAAGGGTTACTGAGCCGGCGAGGTTTGTTATTAGCAATTCACAAGGCAGATGTGTATAAATTGAACCAGACCTAGGAGAGTGCACGAGTTGTTGGAGTCAACGGGCTGACCAGAGTAAGGCTTGCAAGGTATGCAAAGTGGTGTATGCTCAGTGAGTTATAACTTAGGGTGTGCATCAAGGTTATGCAAGGTTCACTGGGTCACAGTACTAATGGCTCATGCTCAGGGTTACAGCTCTAATGGCTTGGCTTTCCAAGTTGTGACCCAGCTCAACTCCAAGCTTCAGGGGCTGGAGTTTGGCTCAACTTGGTACACAGGAGAGCAGAAGGCTCACAAGGCTTAGCAGGTTGACAGGCTAGCATGCAAGGTCACAGATCACGAAGTATTCACAAATGCACGTTTAGTGCTAGTTGGGTTAACCTCCTATGCTTAGTTCAAAGAATCGTGACGGGGGTAGTGTTTGTGCACATGACACAACAGTCAAGACACGGACATGGCGGAGCCACTCACCAAGTGCAAGAGTTGCTCGGCAGCTTTTCAAAACCTAAGTTTTGCTCCTTCCACTCCTTGGGCTTGCTCAGCGAGTTGCAAAGACAATAGCACAAAGCAGATCAAGCACTGTTAACTCGGGAGAGAAGCCTTAGTTCTCAAAAGTGTGCGAGCTAAGCAAATGAGATGAATATCAAGTCTCTTCTGTGCACTTTGGCAAAGACTGAGTTAATGCAATGCAAGTAGTTATATAATGCAAGTAGACTAACTAAGTTACACTAACTAAGTTATATAATGGAGTTTATGAGATGCAGATGGCGTTAAAAATCAACAATGGAAACTAAATTACGTATCTGAGATGAAGATGCACAGGGCTAAAAACAAGAAAATGTGAATATGTACGGGGACGCCAAAAACACAAATTGGAGCGAGCCAAAAATCAGCAAGGCACGCGCTCAAGTCCCGCGACGGCGCGCAAAAACTTGGTAGGCCTGGAAGATGGGTAAATAATTTGGCCTACGGTAATACCGCAAGTGCATGGTGTCTTGGTTGTAGGACTGAGCAAGTGCGGGTCGAACCACAGAGACTAGGGGTGCTTTCAATGATCTATGGCTTCCTAAACTGAGTTTCCTAGCAAGTAACAAGTGACAGAGTGTAACAAAGATGTTTTTGTTGCCGATACGGCTGAGTTTGAAGTGGAATGAACCTAAACTAAGGTAAAAGATACAAATTAAAGAGCCCTAGGGTCTTTAAATCCACCACTAACCTACGTTGTAAATTCAGCTACTTATCTTACTCTTGCCCTTATAATGTAATGGAGAAGTGTCAAGTCTACCATTTTCCTAAGGTGTTTCACCACTGGATGATTTAATCACAACTAAAGAATTAATCCGGAGCACTAACTGTCTACTTAAGCACAGCTAGCCAAGGGATTAACAAAAGTCTCTAAAGCATGAGTTGTAGCACTATCAATACAAGGGATATTCTAACTACAGTGCATCCATGGCATTGGCATGCACTGTGAGAGCAAAATATTAAGCACTAAGATTAATTCTATCCTAGAAAATATTCAAGCATTCAAGAGAACTATAAGTAACATGAATCACATACCAGAAAGCTAGGGTTTCATCTCAAACCCTAGCACTTTGAATTAAAACATGATAAAGCAACAAAGAACAAAATAACACTAAATGACTGCACTGGCTAATCCAGGCGTGCCTCAAACACTCACAGCTCCTTCTCTTTTATACATGCAGAGAGCAAATATCTCAAACCCTAATTTCAATTTAAAATAGAAATTAAATGAAAATAATCGAACCCATACTCGAATCTCGGTTGTTGGCTCTACTCATGCTTCTCTGACCTCTGAATCGGTTGCTTACACATAACCCTAACCCTAGTTCCATTTATCTCTTTCATAGCCTCTAGAGTTGTTGAGAGAGGCTAGGAAAGGGATAAATACAACTAGAGGTGACGAAGATGGAATGGTCTGTTGCGGCTCCGTCGGAGGAAGGAGATGGTGGTGTCGGAGGTGGTGTTGCAGAGGTTTGGTCTGGGAATGGGGGTGGAGTTGCTCCGCAACCGATGGAGACGAGAGAAGAGAAGAAAGAGAAAGAAAGAGAAGAGAATGGGGTAGTCGACTAGGGTATAGGGTATGGGTCGTTTTGTCATTGTGGGGCGAGACATCAAGAATTGATGGGACCGGCCTAGCGAGCGTAGGATGAAGTCAGGTGCGATCCGAACGGTCGAGGATGGTAAGCGGTTTTGGAGCGATCTCAGTGTTGTACCGAGCATCAAGAGATGATGTATAGTGATGGAGCGACCGTAGGATGCAGGTGGGAGAGATCCGGACGGCTCGTGGTGGACGGGCCCGATCCGGTCGCGGGTTGGGTCTAGCTCAAGCCCATGTCTTGAGATGAGTTGCTACTTGTTGGGTTGCAACCGCATTGCGCGGGCTTTGGCTATCCGCTCCATAGATGCTCGACTCCAATTCTTCGCTCTTTGGCTCCTCGCTTCTCGGACTTTATTTAGTACCTAAAAATATAAAATTAATTAATACAAATATTTATTCTTGAAAACAAAGAAAACACGTAACTGGGATAATATCCGATTCTTGAGTACAAAAGATGAGTAAAATGCCAATAAAAGGTGTATAAATATGCACTATTTGGCACTCATCAATTACCATAGTGATGCCCGTTGAAAACTCCACACTGCCCGATTACCGCAGTGGCTAAGTGGGGAAAAGTGTCGGTGGAGGGACGGGTCATTACAAGATATGTGATAGTTATAAAGAAATAGGTAAAAATCAAACAAGTCTTGTCTTGGTGTTGTAAATACTTGTTGTCCACGCATGTACAACGTTATAAACAATTTTAAATATTAACATTCTCTTTTGGTTCTATCATCTTGAGAAACTAGGCACAATTGGTTTCTTTCTTAGTATAGATAGGTCAACTTATTGAGCACCCGTCTTAGGGTCTTTATCTTTTCTTTCGCTTTTTATCTAAGACTTGCTTAGGTTTTTATTTTTTTTCTTGAATATATCAACTAAATCCACCCAATCATCCTCAACTTCTTCGGCAACTTCATCAACAATATCCACAGTAATGGCTTTGTTAACAAATTACGATGTTCCGTTCGAATGATTACATGGTGCCATCACAGAGAAGCTTGTTGGTCATAATTTTTTGCTATGGATGACTCAATTTACGCCTTATTTGCTGGGTTGCGATTTAGAAAAATTTATTGATGGTACTCATTACTGTCCATCAGTTATTATTAACAAAGCTCTAAATCCATTGTTTTTTTCATTGAGACGCACATACAACCTACTCCTCTCGATGGATTATGGTTTCTCTTACTTGTCCAATTTCGCAAGGTTAAAGCTTGTGAAACCTCCCACTCCATCTGGACGAAACTAGATGCCTTTTTTGCATCCAAAACTCGATGCACATCTTATTCATCTCAATGAGTCTCTTTCATCTCATTAAGAAGGGAAGCTCCACTATGCCCGACAATATTCAAATCATTAAGAATATTGTTGTGTAATACCCCGATATTCAGAAGTAGTTGGATGAATGGAATATAGGTAATGAGTAGCCCTTTTCTATCACCAAGGCCTTTTCAAAGACATTTGGCTCCAGAGTTGGCAGAAAACTCTGCAGTTAAGCGTGCTCGGGCAGAAGTAATCCAGGGATGGGTGACCATCCGGGAAGTTTCTGCTGGATTACCGCAGCGATGCCCGTTGAAAACCCCACACTGCCGGATAACTGCAGTGGATAAGTGTGAAAAATATCAGTGGAGGGACGGGTCATTACAAATGGTATCAGAGCCGATAGCGTTTCACCTTCCGAGGGTGAGAGAGTACGTTGAACGGGATATGTCAGGTACCCCTCTCATGAGGGGCGGAGAGAACTTCGGAGATCCGGGGCTTAAAAATATATTATGGAGCCGAGGACGACTCCAATTTAAGGTGGTATCATTGTAATACCCTGATATCGACAGTGATACGCCGGCGTAATGTAATATAGGTAATGATTTGTCCTTTCCTAACCCGAGGCCTTTTCAACATCATTGGCTCCAGAGTTGGCAGAAAACTTTGCAGTTAAGCGTGCTCGGGCGGGACTAATCCAGGGATGGGTGAATAACCGGTTCCATGAGCAAAATCAAGTTTTCAAACACATTTCTTCATGTTGTGTGTGATTTAGGAATCAGGGTTTACTGAGAGAAATTTCAAGATGTTGACATGAACATAACTCTTATCATTTATTGTTCAAAGATATTCCTTGATGCTTAGGGTGATCCCACACAGAAATATTGAAAAGAATTTAATTATGATTTTCATAATATATGTTTTAATTACCATCAATTGAAGCATATCCTCTAGAAAAGGTTTATTAGTTAATGTGCAAAACTAATAATAGAAGTTTTCTAAAAGAGATTTCGAAATGTTATTTGACATTTAATTAGGAATAGAAAACCCAAATTAGGCACTCTAATGAATATCTTGAGAATATTTTCGGTTTTGGAATTTCTTTGTTTTCCAAACAACCTTGGTCTATAAATACTTGAGTTTGCATTTCTTGCAAATTATCCTAAGCGTCATGCAAACTTCATTTGTGTTGTTTCTGGTAGAGTCGTCTATTCAGAGAGGAAAGTACCCTAATTAGGCGAACTATCTTACGACCGCTCGTTTAAAGACTTCTCTGGGATCAAGAATCTCTACGAGTACCATTGGTGGGAAACTAGATAATTGCATTGTTATTTTAGTTTTCGATTATTGATTTGATTAACTAACTGTTGTTGAAACTTTGATTGCACCTAGTTTGATTATTCTTGAGAACCTTCTCTTCTGACATAAGGGTCACTCAAACTAGATCAAAGTACCGACATGATCTTTAGAACCATTTGAGGATATAAAGATATTTTGTGATAATCCATTGTTAACAGACTTCATTCTGTGCTGATTGATTACAAGAGGATTCAAGTTGTGTTGTGCAGGTTATTGAGAAGGAAATTGATGATTTGAAGACGAAGAAGATTTTCTTATTAGTTTTCGTATCTTGTGAATTTGTGCACACACCTTGATCGGCTGTGATCCGACTTAGATTAGATTTATCCAATCAGAAAGTTGTATTGATCGACAACTATCATTTGGTGGTATTTTTCAATATCCGAATATGATAATGGTGAGTTTAAATCGAAGTTAATGATTCAGATTGATCTTACTCAATAAAGGAGTTTATTAGTTTAAACGGAAGAGCCTTTGTCAACAATGCAACATATCTTTTACGATCCAAAGGAATAGCTATTCACGTGCGTGACTCTAGAAGTTAAAGGCGCAGGGATACTGAGGAAACTAAGTATCTAGGGGTAGTTTACTTGGTATAAACTATACGAAGTTGGTATTAGATTTTTTATAGCGTCTTAATTATGAGAGTATTGAAAACTGGACTAGGTCCCGGGGTTTTTCTTCATTTGCGGTTTCCTCGTTAACAAAATCTTGCTGTGTAATTTACTTTATTTTCCGTAATTATAATTTGAAGCAAATACACTTGTACGTTAAATCCTGGTCACTAGTTATTGATCATATAGTGTTTCGGTTTAATACCTTACTTATTATCAAGTGAACACATTGTTGTCGTATTATCTCGATTTCATATCCATAGACGATCACACAAATTGTATACTATAGCTAGTTGTTGTATTGTCTCGACTTTGTCCATAGACGATCACACTTGGTAAGGACTCATAGGTCGATATTTAAAAGATTATGGTGTATTTGGGTACCCTTGTCTTTTCACAAAGGTTTAAATTGTTTGTACATCTGATTTGGTATAATTGTTGTGTTTAACATGAAATTTTTTCAACATATCATATGTTGTCATGGTATATTGATTCCAAATATATTAGTATCATGTATAGGTGTTTTATTGCTTATATTATTGGCCTTAAATGAAGTTGAAAGTGTTCAAAGGTCGCAGTCTTATATATCTTTTGGTATTTGATAAGTGTTGCCAAAGTGATGCTTTGCTAGGATACAAAAGGGCATGTTTTTGTATGAAAAGATTGCATAAAGTTGCATTTTAGATCCGATTTGTATGCTTAAACCCAAAGGGTAATCATACACATATTATCCTTAATGGACAAGATGATTTACTCATGTGTAGTAAGTGTTGTTTCTGTTGAACCCAAAGGTTCATCAGATTTTTTATTCACTTTGTATCACTAGATCAATCTTGATGAACTTCAATTCAGGGAATTTCGGTATGTTTTAACTTTACCCAAAAGTGAAGCGACGATAATATTGAGTCTTTGTAAAGTTTATGCTTGTCATAAGGTTTACGACAAATAAAGTGAATTCTGATTTTCGTTAAGTTTGAATCTTTCACAAGTTAAGTTCCTAAAGGATGGTATTAAAGCTTGAGTGTCTCAAGTTATAAGTAAGAAATTAAAGTAGAATTTTCATGGAGATGTACCTGATGCTGTTCGAGAAAGGTTTTCTGTTGACGAGAAGGTTAATGAGTTATTAAAGAAGCGGGCACGACTGGGTTGGGTTGAATGTATGAACCATGAGCTTTTGCAACCATACCCTGTTCTTCATGAGAAGTATGGTAAGCTTTAATACTATTTGAAGAGACGTATTACATCATACCTGGTTGGCCCTGTATATTTGCTCAGTTATTTATATGATAGTTCAATAACTTTAGGATTGGAACCTTCCTTTCTTTCAAGTCATTCGTTCAATTGTTTCTTTAAATTTGTGTTTCACTTATAGTATTCAAACTTCTCATACTCCGTACACTATTCTGAGAATATTATTTGAATGCTCATCCCTTTCGTGATATGTGCAGGTAATTTTGTCGCCCAAATCAAGTTCACAGTTCTATTGATGCCAAATGGGTCTGACAAAATAACAAGCCATGCTCTCCAAGAGCTGAGTCCACAAAAATGATAGAAGATGATGATGAAATCAAGGGTTGGTTAAGCTGATGAGACGGTGGAAGCTGAACCTATGGATGAGACATCAAATGCCACTACATCATAAGAAGTGCAGCAACACTAGGGTGTTCTAAATTTTTGTTAATAATCCTCGTGCTAATTTGCTTCTCTCATATGCTTTTGTAAGTGGGATGCTCTAGAAAGAATATATCATTTTCTTTTCATTTATTGCGCAACACACTTTCACAAAAGGTGATGTAAAGTTAGCTAGGTAATGCAATTGGAGTGGCAGGTTAACTTGAATGAATGTAAATGTGTTACACTGGCAGGTTAATGTGAATGTGAAATACTTTCGGCAATTCAGTTTCACCTATAATTTTTTTTTTCAAAATATTTTTATGCACACAACTTCTAATAAGAGTTGTGTTCCACATTTCAACTACACAAACCAGAGGCTGTGAAAGAAAGTCTTTACGATATAACTAGGTGTTGTCCAACATAGTTCTACAACTCTAACAAGTGTCGTGCAAATCTTATTCATAATAGTAATAAGAGTTGTTACATATTTCTACAATACACATCCTAGGTTGTCTAATATAATCCTTCAACTTATACAAGTGTTGTGTTACATATTTCTACGATACGCATCCTTTGTTATAAAATAGTCCTACAACACAAGCAAGAGTTGTGTTAGGCTTTCAAAAAAAAAAAAATCAAAAGAGAATCACAACTTTGGAAAAATATTGTCGAACCATGAATCACATCACCCTTTACAACTCTTAGTTGTAGAAAAGCTTGGACTTTCTACAATACCCCCTTCCACAATGCATAAAATGGAGTTGTCGTAGGGGTACTACAACTCTAATCTGTAGTTGTCAATGATAATTTTTCCCGTAGTGATTGTGCTTCATCAATAAACAGTGGTTGTCAACCGAACTATTTTTCGGATAGTGCGAGTTAAACCCAACAAAGTCCATGAAGTTTGGATGAAATCCTACCTTACATACAGTATTGTTATACTAGAGATTTGCATAGTTCAACTGAAAAGACACTATTCGAGGTATCCTATGGGTTTGTACCGTCGTTGTTGTTTGGTCTAGTGTTCACGAAGGATAGCGAGAACTCAGATAATAAATGGAAAAAAAGTTATCCAACGTATTCAACAGATTCACAAAAAAGTTCGTGAAAATCTTGAGAAAACACAATCACGATCCAAAGAACGTCATAATACGCATCAGACTCGACACACCTTCAATATTGGTGGTCGTGTTTGGTTAGAAGGAAGTTTCCAAGCCCAAACAAGAAGATGAAGCCTATACATTATGGTTCATTGTGAATTCTGAAACAATATGACAATAATTATTTTAAGCTAGATCTGCCAAGCTATATGAAGATTTACTCTACAACAGGACGAGAATATTAAGCTTTTTAACCCTTCTTACTTGACGAGAAAAATGAGTCGCCAATGTTACCAATCGTGCAAGACTTAATAGTTAATTCCTAGTGAAGTAGGAGCAAAAAATATGGTTCTTAGCAAGAAGACACAAATGTCTAGAGTTAGAGAACAAGAACTGTTCCAAGCCTTCCTTCAGGGGAAAATTTTTAAGCATGCAAAGTGGTGCTCAAGAGAGCAGTTGCAATCTAAATATGCCCACCCTTTGGTTCAAGACAGGAACTGCAAGCTAAATATTCCCACCGTGGCTTGGAATCATCAACTTCTTAATCTTCTCAAATGCAAGAGATGCATTCTTTGTACACTAAGAAGTGGTTCCTTTCAGACTCTCATTTATAGGGCTCATAATAATACTAAACCCCTTTATGAATATGCGATAAAATGTAGTCATCTCATGAAAATCGCGCACCTCAGTGATGGTCCGTGGAACTGTCCAATCATAATCGCTTTCACTTTCACAAGATCTGCGTTCAAGCCACTTGGTGAAACAATGTATCCCAAGAACTCTATTTCTTCATGTAGAAATGCGCATTTCTTAAGATTGAGGTATAATTTTTCATTCATAAGCTCTTCCATAAACTGCCTTAGGTGAGTTAAATGATCCTCCTTGGTACGAATATACACAAAGATATCATCAAAGTATACTATAATAAAGAACCGATGAAAGGACGTAATATCTCGGTCATCATGCGCATGAATGTACTTGGAGCATTGGAAAGGCCGAAAGGCATTACAAGCCATCCATAGAGGCTATCCAATGTCTTGAATAATATTTTCCACTCATCCCCAGCACGATGTATCAGATGGTATCCACTCCGCAAGTCTATCTTCGAGAAAACCACAACACCAGCCAACATGTCCAACATATCCTCAAATCTAGGAATGGGGAACCTGTACTTGATATTTATCTTGTTCATTACACGGCTATCGATGCACATTCACCAAGAACCATATTTCTTCGGTATCAATAAAGCTGGTGCAACACATGGGCTCTTGATTTCAGTGACCAAACCCTTTTGCAGCAGGTTTTCTACTTGTCTTCGCATCTCCAACCGATGTACATGAGGCATTATGTAGGCTGCCAAGTTGGGTAATGTAGCCCCTGATACCAAGTTAATGGCATGTTGAATTTCCTTCGTAGGTGGCTGTCACAGTATGACTAGTATGGGCTATCACTTTAGTCTGCCTTTAGCAAAAACTTGGATATATTTAATATTTCTATCTTAGCTCATTACTAGCCATCTGATTATGGACACGTGTGTGATCCATTCATTAGGTTAAGACCCAATTATTGGTCATTTAAGTTTAAGAAGGATTCGTTGAACTGATCCAAAATTAATGAAATTGTTATTTCCTTGGCTCCGCTTCTTAGCACAGAAATCTGGCTTGGATCTCTGATTCAAGAGGTGTTTAACACCAATTATCCTCCATTTTATCCCATCTCGGTATTAATTTGTTGTGTAATCACAAAAATTAGTATTCAGATCTTTGTTTTCACCCAATTTTTTTTCCAATGACACTCAAAGACCTTGAAACAAAAACCTCAGCTAATGAAGCTGCCATCAGTAAGCTTCAATCGAATCTGAAAACGCTTTCCAATGATCTTACTAATCAAATTGATACTGTGAAATCTAGTTTCACAAAAACCTTACAAGAAAATAACTGCAGTCTTATTCAGTTGCTCCATAAACCTACAAATCACAATCGAACTCAAGATCCCGTAAGGTTCACATCAGCAGGATGGCGACTACACAAATTATTCTCATCATCAATCTAGCTTTCTTAATCACCATCATCAGATTCCAAAACTAGACTTCCCACGCTTTGATGGAGATAACCCAAGAGGATGGATCCAGAATAGTGAAAGATACTTCCAACTCAATGACATTGAAGAACACAGAAAGTCGACATAGCCGCAACCTATTTAGAAGCTAAGGCTGAAAAATGGTTTCCAAATTTTCAAGTTAATCGAAATAGAATTACCTGGCAAGATTTATCTCTCCATCTATGTGATAGATTTGAAAATCCTGTAGAACAAAATTTTGTTGGTAGCTTCAATAAACTTGTTCAGTCATCTTCTGTGGATGATTATTATGATGAATTTGAATCACTCAAAGCCTTGATGCTATGTATGAACCCTTCCTTAGGTGAATCCTACTTTGTTATGAGCTTCCTCAGTGGATTGAAGGATGACATTCGCAAAACTGTATCCATGTTCCACCCACAAACTCTAGCTGATGCCTTCTCATTAGCTAGACTCCAAGAGCAGAAACTTCAATTAACTAATACAGCCTCAAAACCATTTACCAAATCCTTCAATACCCATTACAGCTCACAGAGACCATACACTCCTAATCCCTTACCTCCTAGACCAATTATCACTTCACCCAAATCTAGCCCTTCCACCCCAAAATCTTTTTTCACACCTACACCAAAGTCCACCACTACACCTCCTATCATTAAAAGACTATCTCAAGAGGACATGGACAAGAGAAGAGCTCAAGGGCTCTGTTATAATTGTGATGCAGTTTACAGGCCTTGCCACTTGTGTAAGGGAAAACAAAAGTCATACATGTTACACATGGACTCCACTGAATCATAACATACTGAGGAGGAAGAGGAAGTGTTTGTTGAAGCACCTGAATCTCCAGTTCAATCTGAAGTTGAGGTATATCTTCATGCTCTCACTGGCTCTGCCACTGGTGATACAATCAGGATTCCTGGCCTCATCAACAAGAAGATTGTGTCTATCCTTATTGACACAGGTAGCACCACTAGTTTTATTGATAGTGCCTTGGTTACTTCACTCAAGTAATCCATCACACCAACTTCACCTATGCCGGTCACTGTTGCCAATGGAGAACAAACAACAAGTTCAGGAATTTGCTCTAAACTACAATGGAGCATGCAAGGGCACCATTTTATGGAAAACTTGAGAGTATTACCACTTGGAGGATGTGACATAGTACTTGGAGCAGATTGGTTGAAGAAATTAGGTGATGTGACCTTCAATTTTGCAAAACTTAGTGTTTCCTTTCTATACAAGTCCAAAATTATTACATTGCAAGGCACTACTCCAAAACATTCATTCCTGATGATGAGTGGAGAGGCAGTCAAAAAGTTCTTTCTCAAACATTCACATGGGGTAGTAGCTCAACTATTCTCCATCAATACAACTTCAACACCCCCTACCACCCCAGACATTTTACTACCACTCTTGCAAGAATATACTGACATATTTCAAGAACCTCCCACTCTTCCACCTGAAAGAATTTTGGACCATAAAATTCCCTTACAACACAACTCATCACCTGTCAACCAAAGAGCTTATAAGTGTCCTTATGTGCAGAAAGGTGTAGTTGAACAAGTGGTTAAGGAAATGCTTCATCTTTGATTATTCAAATTAAGCCACAGTCCATTTTCCTTTCCCATTCTTCTTGTGAGAAAGAAACATAATTCATGGAGATTCTGTGTGGATTATAGGAAGCTCAACAACATCACTATTAAGGATAAGTTTTCTATCCCTATTGTGGATGAATTGCTAGATGAACTACATGGTGCCATCATCTTTTCAAAGATAGATCTGAGGGCAGGTTATCATCAAATAAGAGTACATGATCTTGACATCCACAAGACAACTTTTAGAACTCATCAAGGCCATTATGAGTTTAAGGTCATGCCATTTTGCCTCACCAATGCCCAGGCCACCTTTCAAGCTCTAATGAATGATATTTTTCAGCCATTTTTAAGAAAGTTTGTGTTAGTCTTCTTTGATGACATTCTTATCTATAGTAAAAGCATGAGTGAACATTTGGAGCATCTCAGATTGGTCTTTACACGACTCAGACAGCACCAACTATTTGCCAACCTATCCAAATGTTGCTTTGGACAACCTTCCTTGGAGTATCTGAGTCATATAGTCACAACAGAGGGTGTGTGTGCTGATCCCAATAAAATTGCTTGTATGCAATCTTGGCCAATCCCAAGGAAAAATAAAGAGCTGAGAGGGTTTCTGGGCCTTACAGGTTACTACAGAAAGTTTGTGCAGCATTATGGAGTTATAAGCAAGCCACTAACTAATCTTCTCAAGAAAAACTCATTCCAAAAGCTCAAATGCTACAACCGCATTTGAGACTCTCAAACAGCATTGAGCTCTACACCCGTATTGGCTTTACCCGATTTTTCTAAGCCCTTTATAGTGGAAAGTGATGCTAGTGACATGTGCATTGCATTTGTCCTTTTGCAAGACAAGAAACCAATTGCTTACTTCAAAGAAACCACTAGGACCTAGAGCTACAACACTCTATACTTATGAGAAGGAATTTCTAGCCATTATTCTTTGAGCTCAAAGGTGGAAGCATTATCTCCAAGGTACTAAATTCATTATCAAAACTGACCATCAAAGTCTGAAGTACCTATTGGAACAGAAGGTTACAACTGCATTCCAACAAAAATGGATCATCAAATTGCTTGGCTTCGAAATTCAGTACAAAAAAGGTTGTAGAATCTGCTACTTGCCATTCAATGGCCATATCTAGACCAACTTGGATACAAGAAGTTCAACAGAGTTATGTTGATGATGCCAAAACCAATCAACTCATTTCTCAACTACTACTCGATTCGATTCTCTCTAATTACTCACTCATTGATGGTGTTCGAGATATAAAAATAAGCTTTACATTGGTACTGGTGCTCAGATTAGAGAAAAAGTCTTGCAGTCCCTACATACTTTTGCCATTGGAGGACATTCTGGCATTCAAGCTACATCAGTGAGAGCAACAAGTCATTTTTATTGGCCAGGTATCCATAAAGACATCATTTTTCTTGTATCCCCAAAGGTGGCATCCGCCAAAGAAACAAAGCGGATAACACCAACTCAAATTGGATTGCTCCAACCTTGCGTATCCCCGCACATGCTTGGCAACATATAACAATCGATTTTATAGAGGGTTTGCCTATGATCAGCAAGAAAAGTGTCATCTTGGTGGTAGTAGACAGACTGACAAAATATGTTCACTTCTTAGCTCTACAACATCCCTATACTGCTGCATCTGTAGCTCATGAATTTCTGAATCAAGTGGCTAAGTTGCATGGATTACCCTCTTTCAGTGTGTAGTGTCCGATGATATATAAAGTCTTCACCAAAGAACTTCCCGCAGGATTTATTTAGAGCATTGGGTACTAGCATCAACCTTAGCACAGCATATCATCCCCAAACTGAAAGGGTCAATGCTTGTGTTGAGAATTATTTGAGGTGCATCATTGGCCACAAACTAGGGAAGTGGACTTATTTCTTAGCCTTAGAAGAGTGGTGGTAAAATACTAGCTACCACACATGCCTTAAGACTTCTCCTTTTCAGGCACTATATGGGTATGTTCCTCCTCATCTTGCTTTTCCTTCTGCTACTACCACTTCAATTTCTACAGTTGAGACATACTTGAGAGATAGAGCTTCTCTTATTGATATATTCAAAGAGTCACTTCATAAAGCCCAGGAAATAATGAAGCTTGTATATGCTGACAAATCCAGACAAGATAGAACCTTTGAAGTTGGAGACTTTGTCTACCTTAAACTTTAACCTAACATGCAATCATCTCTTTCCTTGAGGAAAAATTTTAAGCTCTCATCCAAATTCTGTGGCCCTATCAAGTTCTGGAGCGCATTGGTAAAGTGGCTTACAAGTTGGATCTTCCTTCACACTCTCGCATTCATCCTCTATTTCATGTCTCTCAACTCAAGAAGCACATTGGCCAGCAGCACACTCCTCCCCCCTCTCTTCCAGTACTGGACCATGAAGGCCAAGTGATTATGCTCCCTGAAAAGGTTTTGGATTCACGACAAATTCTGCAGGGCAAGCAACATGTCAGACAAGTCTTGATCCAATGGACTAACTCATTTCCTGAAAATGCAACTTGGGAGAACATCTCTAATATTCGAACCCACTAT
Organism: Papaver armeniacum; assembly: GCA_023531295.1. Lineage (NCBI taxonomy): Eukaryota > Viridiplantae > Streptophyta > Magnoliopsida > Ranunculales > Papaveraceae > Papaver > Papaver armeniacum. The sequence continues at coordinate 43,725 of JAJJWW010019187.1, read as the reverse complement.
CCTAAGTTCATCCTTGAGGACAAGGATATTTTTCAGAGGGTAGGTATTGTCACAGTATGACTAGTATGGGCTATCACTTTAGTCTATGTATTTTGTGTATTTATTTATGATCTCCTTAGTTTGAAACAGGAATAATCGGATATCAACTATTAATAAACAGGTGCTAGACCGAGAACATTGTAGTTATTTAGCTGTTTATGGGTGAAAATCGTTTCTGATTTCCTGTAATTTCGGTGGGTGAGTGAGAAACTGATTCAAACCCTAATCAAATGTGTTGCACGTGAGCACTGTATAGGTTCGAGAGATCGATTCGCACAAGTCCTACTAAACCAAGAAATGGCCGTTCCAGACTTGCTTCGGTCACAAAGTGGAGGAGAAGGGTTGATTTGGGGAGGGAAGCAAAGAAAGGTGTTGAGGAGAGTAGTATCTCGACTTGTATCGAGGAAGTGAAAGCTTAGGAAGCTTCCAAGAGATGGAAGCTTTTGAGAGAGCTTGCAAAGTTGCCTTTCGAGAGTGTAAGTGTAGTATATTTCTCCCGACCGAGACTTGTTCTCTCGTGGAAATAGTAAGACCTATTTATACAAGTCGAGATTGAAACGTACCCTGGCCTCATGAAGGAAGAGAGTAAAGGGTGAAATAATGGGAGGAGGTGGTAACCGCATGGTTTAATGGGCGAAAACGTTTTTCACCATTATTTCCTCTTTTATTTGACCGCTTTATTCCTTTTCACGCTTTCTTAATGTGAGCGTATTGTACGTATCTTTGTGACCGCCAAACCAAAACCCTAAAGAAACATCCCCGGTTTGTGTCGATGTCTCGAGTGTTGGTTGCATCTTGAGTGCAAGTGGCGCTGCTAGTGGCGCGTGTGGCATGTGCGGAATGCCTTGGTGGTAAGTTGCACGGTTTGCAAGTTAGGTTACCAGCGCGTGGGTTTGGCATGTGCGGAATGCCTTGGTGGTAGGTTGCACGGTTTGCAAGTTAGGTTACCAGCGCGTGGGTTTGGCATGTGCGGAAGGCCTTGGTGGTAGGTTGCACAGTTTGCAAGTTAGGTTACCAGCGCGTGGGTTTGGCATGTGCCAATGGCATGTGCGGAATGCCATGGTGGTAGGTTGCACGGCTTGCAAGTTAGGCTACCAGCGCGTGGGTTTGGCATGTGCCAATGGCATGTGCGGAATGCCTTGATGGTAGGTTGCACGGCTTGCAAGTTAGGATACCAGCGTGTGTGTTTGGCATGTGCCAATGGCATGTGCGGAATGTTGACCTAGTTGCAAGTCTTGCAAACCTAGGGCGCTATGTTTGGCGTGGGCCAAAGGCATAGCGGCTTAAAAATATGGCTTGTGGCACGTGTTGGCATGTGCCAATGGCACGTGCGGCCATGTTGACCTAGTTGTAAGTCTTGCAAACCTAGGGCGCTATGTTTGGCGTGGGCCCAAGGCATAACGGCTTAGAAATATGGCTTGCGGACGTGTTGGCATGTGCCAATGGCACGTGCGGCCATGTTGACCTAGTTGCAAGTCTTGCAAACCTAGGGCGCTATGTTGGGCATGGGCCAAAGTCATAGCGACTTGGAAATATGGCTTGCGACACGTTTTGGCATGTGCCAATGGCACGTGCGGCCATGTTGACCTAGTTGCAAGCCTTGCAAACCTAGGGCGCTATGTTTGGCGTGGGCCCAAGGCATAGCGGCTTAGAAATATGGCTTGCGGCACGTGTTGGCATGTGCCAATGGAACGTGCGTCCATGTTGACCTAGTTGCAAGTCTTGCAAACCTAGGGCGCTATGTTGGGTGTGGGCCAAAGTCATAGCGACTTGGAAATATGGCTTATGTACGTGTTGGCATGTGCGAATGGCACGTGCGGCCATGTTGAACTAGTTGCAAGTCTTGCAAACCTAGGGCGCTATGTTGGCGTGGGCCAAAGTCATAGCGACTTGGAAATATGGCTTGCGACACGTTTTGGCATGTGCCAATGGCACGTGCGGCCATGTTGACCTAGTTGCAAGTCTTGCAAACCTAGGGCGCTATGTTTGGCGTGGGCCCAAGGCATAGCGGCTTAGAAATATGGCTTGCGGCACGTGTTGGCATGTGCCAATGGCACGTGCGGCCATGTTGACCTAGTTGCAAGACTTGCAAACCTAAGGCGTTATGTTGGCGTGGGCCAAAGTCATAGCGACTTGAAATATGGCTTGCGGACGTGTTGGCATGTTCCAATGGCACGTGCGCCATGTTGACCTAGTTGTAAGTCTTGCAAACCTAGGGCGCGATGTTTAGGCGTCGGCCAAAGGCATAGCGGCTTAGAAATATGGCTTGCGACACGTTTTGGCATGTGCCAATGGAACGTGCGGCCATGTTGACCTAGTTGCAAGTCTTGCAAGCCTAGGGCGGTATGTTTGGTGTGGGCCAAAGGCATAGCGGCTTGGATTTTGGCGTTGTTGCCATGGTGCGCAGGGCGTCTTGGCTTGGCATAGTTGCCATGGTGCGCAGAGTGCGGCTTGGTTTGGCATGGTTGCCATGGTGCGCAGAGTGCGGCTTGGTTTGGCATGGTTGCCATGGTGCGCAAAGATGCTACTTGTTTTGGCATGGTTGCCATGGTGCGCAGGGTGCGGCTTGGCTTGGCATAGTTGCCATGGTGCGCAGAGTGCGGCTTGGTTTGGCATGGTTGCCATGGTGCGTAGTATGCGGCTTGGTTTGGCATGGTTGCCATGGTGCGCAGAGTGCGGCTTGGTTTGGCATGGTTGCCATGGTGCGCGATGATGCGCTTGTTTTGGCATGGTTGCCATGGTCGTGCGCAGATGCGGCTTAGTTTGGCATTGTTGCCATGGTGCCAATATGCGGCTTGGTTTGGCATGGTTGCCATGGTGCGCAGTATGCGCTTGGTTTGGCATTGTTGCCATGGTGCGCAAATGATGCTGCTTGGTTTGGCATGGTTGCCATGGTGCTGCGAGATGCTGGCTTGGTTTGGCATTGTTGCCATGGTGCGCAGATATCCGGCTTGGTTTGGCATTGTTGCCATGGTGCGCAAATATGCGGCTTGGTTTGGCATTGTTTGCCATGGTGCGCAGTGGTGCGCTTTAGTTTTGAAATTAGGGTTTTGTGTTGAAAACCCTAACTGTATTTTGAAAAATACCCCTATTAATTATTTACACCTCGAAGTTAAATGCTCTTAGTTAATGTGTTGCGGGTAACACTAGGTCATGGGGTTTTACGATTTTACCCCTTGTCTAAAAACCACCATCAACATTAAGTCCCCTCGCTTAGCTTGAACAGGGCTTTGTTGCGAGGTAAGCATAAGATGGTGACAAACTGTAACAAAAAACGTAAGGAAAATTGAAGGAAGCTTGTCGACCTTTATAAATAGGATTTGGAATCCTTGCCTCCGGTAGTTTTGCACAAATCGGGAGGCTGGCACAATTGGTGGGCCGGTGCAGCTTGGGAGACGTTGGGAAGTTGGCGTGAGTTGGGAAACTGAGTGTGCTAGCTGGTGGGACCGGCGCGAAGTGTAGAAGCCGTGCGTGCTTGCAGGCGTGACTTGGGCGGCCATTGGGAGGTCGGCGCAATTGGTGGGGCCGGTCCAACTTGGAAACCATGCTTGCAGGCGTGACTTGGGCGGCATTGGGAAGTCGCACCCTTTGTGGGCCCGTTTCTTACACGCGTGATTTTGGTGAAAAGGGAAATCCTTCCCTATTTCAAAGTCTTTCACGCCTATATATGTATATATATATAAATCCCCTTTCTCCCCATCCTGCGCTTTATTCTTTCCTCTTTTCATACTAGCAGCAAAGAGAAACCAGCTTCCAGGTATGTCTTCGAGTACTCTTCTTTCCCTTTTTTTTTTTCGCCATCCTCTTTTTATATGCGTGTAGACAGGATGGAATTTGATCATCTTTCCATTTCTGACAGTGTATGATGGGGTCTTCCAGAGACGGTCGTGCCTTTAACCTTTTGGAAAAGGACTTCAGAATCGGTGGAGATCGATCTTCTTCTCTTGAGGAGGTATCGGTCGGGGTTGAATCTTTGTTCCATGAAGCTAATGAAATTATTAAGGACCTCCCTCCCATCTATCCCCACGAAGAACAGGTGCATGTTCGGACTCCTTGGTTCAAAGGGACGCGGAAGAGAACGCCATGATTCTCGAATTTGATGTGGATGAATCAACAAACTTTCTTTGAAGCGCCATGAGAAAACTTTCGAAAGAGCATATGATAGGGAGCGAGACAACCTTTGAAGTTGATGCCAAAGGTGTTGTTGACGATACGGAGGCGTCATGGTGGCGTATCTTGGAATAGTTGTCGGGAGGACACTTTGCTGTCTGCTTGTGGATGCTTCGGGATGGGATGTTGAGGTTGCTTGCCGCTAAAACCGCCGAATGGAACCTTTGTTGCCCGAAGGATTGTTTGGGGGAAATGCTTGAAGATAGCTTTGCCCGAAGGGACCTGCGCTCCATCCTTCGAGGGCTAGTTCCTCCTTTTGTTTTTCTCGTTACCGCTTAGTTCCCGATGTTTTTCCCTTCCTTTTTTTTTGTAAACACATCTTTCCCTTCTTCTTCATCAGTAAACCTTTTGCTTCATATATATATATATATTGAAAGGGGTTATGGTATGATGGCTCTGCAATGGTTTTCTGGGTTCTTTTGATGCATTTCTCTGATATTTGAAGGATTCGCTCGGGAAGAGATATATTTATTTTTTTTTTTATTTTTTTTTTGACAAAAGGGTAGATCTCCAGGGAAAAATACAAACGGTGTATTCATCCTGGGGAAGTATAGCTATTAAGAGGAATGATTCAAAGGAAATACTGAAAAAAGGGAGTGATTGGGAAATACAGCATTTTAGGGATTGGATTCCTTGAGCCATCGCGAGTGAACTATCACACCTTCAAAGTGTCGGATTGATGAGCTTGCAATATCCTCCCAAAAGGGTATCCGCAACCAGGTACAGCACGCCTTCACCTTCCTCGGGCAAATCCATCTTTACTGTCATCCTCGTAACTTGAAACGAGCTTTCCTTAACCACTACATCTCCGATTGAAAACGGGTTCGGACGTCGTGTAACCATTTGAGCCTTGGCTTCGTTGGTTTCACTAGAAGCTTCCAAGCTTCTTGCAAAGTGTTCGAATGGTCCAGCTCCCCATTCACATTTTTTGACAGCGTTCAGTGCTGGTTGTTGCGCCGAGTCCCCATGATGAACGGGGGAAGAAAAGGTCTGGTTGCGTGAGAAAGGTTGCTCGGTCGACTTACTTGCATTTGAAAATCATGGGCTAGCGCCAACGGGTCCTCTTCGGACGCTTGGGTTCCTTTACTAGCTCGTTGATGTGATAACCCGTGGGACGATTTGTTGGGGAATCCCTTCGGCGTGGATGTCGGCAGAGGTGTACGCCCAGCTTTGCTTTGTTATCGAGCGCCCATAAGCGTCCCAAAATCATGTCGTGATCTAGTTCTTTGACAATGTGGAACTTGCTGTGCGTTATAGCGTCTCCCATCTCGATCTTTAGGTTGATGTAGCCATGCGCATTCAAAGCCTCTCTTCTCAAGCTCTTAATCACAGACGGGAAATAGGTAGCGTCTTGTTTTGTAAATCCGGCTGCCTTTAGTGTCTTGAAAGTGATGATGTTGTGGTCAGAGGTCGTGTCGATGAGCATGTCGTCAAATTCGCACTTTAAACGGGACATGGTCAGCAGTCCTCGGTTCTCGCTTCGCTTGTTTGGGAAGCTTGAGCCCTTGGCGTGGATTCCGAGGGGAGAAAAGCCGTTTGCTCGGATACAACACGATTGAGAGCTGCGAAAATATCTTGGCGCCGAACCTTGGAGAGATAGAGAATTTCGCATATATGTCGCATCATGGATTGCACAGCTCGTGCACGGAGTCCCCGTGAGGAACCGCAGTTTCTTATTGGGAGTGGGTCTCGATGCGCTCTTTCGTCTCCTAATTGGAGTTCTCCTGCTTCTATCCTTTCCTTGAAAATATGCTTTAATCTGTTGCAATCGCTAGTCGGGTGGTGAAACCTGTGGTAATGGCAGTATTTGGGGTTTGCCATCTCAGCCTCGGTTGGTGGACGTCTAGGCGGCGAAAGCCTCGATGACATCATCTTGAACCTGTGCTTCTAGGAGGTCAATCACCTCCTCGATGGGGAATGGGAAATCAAGGATATTTCCTTCGGCCCCACGATGCCGCACAAGAGTTTTAGTGGCGATCTTCCGTTGCAAGGGCTCCCGTTGCGCCCGGGCGTTTCACGTTTCGGGCCGGGTGGCTCGTAGTTGCGGCTTTCCTTTTCCTCTTTCGTTCACTATGTTCACGGAGGATGAGCCGCATTAAATTGTTTGCTGATGAGGCGCCTATTCCCGCGAGTTTCACGTGCGTCTTCGATTCGAGTTGGCCTAGTCCTTTCCAAGAATGCTTTGTGTCTTTGTTGTCGCAGATCGTCTGGCGGCCTCATGGAGTTCGAAGAATGTTTGGAAACGCAAGTTTTCTAGCAGGGCGCGGTAGATCGGGACCATACCATTGATGCATGCGTTTACCAATTGTTTCTCGGTCACGTTTGGGTCGTGAAAGTCGAGTGCTTGAACCCTGAACCTTTTGACGAAATTATTCGGATGTTCGTTATCCCACTGGTACATTCTCCCGAGGTCTGAAAAGGTAACTTGTTCAGACACGAAGAAACACTTCCTGTAAAACGCGGTGACCATGCTACTCCAGTTGGGAATGTTGTTCGGTGGGATGTTGTTGTACCATGTATACGCCCTTCCGGTAAGTGATTTTGAAAATTCCCTTAGACGAAGAACGTGATTATATTCATGTTCACCCAAGGATTCTAGGAAATGAGAAACATGTTCGCGTGCATTCCCGGTACCATCATACAGGGTAAATTGAGGGGAAGAGTATCCCCTTGGGAGAGGGATTCTCTGTATTTTGGACGGGTAAGGGGGTTGGTGATGATGTACATCGAACTCATCATGCTTGATTCGGCCACATAGGAGTTGTTCCAAATCTTCTCGTGACGAAATTTGGTGGTTGATTTCTCTCCAACGGGACTCTAGTGCGAGTTTCTTCATCCGTGGAGGCGTGCCCTGCCGAGGTGCCAGCGTCAGGGTTGTTGGAGATGTTTCTAGGCGTCTCTGGAGGATGCGACTCACGGGTAGTCGCTCTGTCAGGGTTTTGAGAAAGGTGAGCACCTCCTTTTGTGTTGAAACCATGTCTGTCTGGGCTCGGCGAGCGTCTCCCCGCCGTTCCATCAAATCGGCGATGGTGACGTAAGGGCGACTTCCTCCGGTCCCTCCGGTCTCTCATCCCGTCGGCGGGTAATTGGAGCCTTAGTTGTCGGGGCGCCATCTTTGGAAGAAGCATTCGGGGTCGCGGTGGCGGCCCTAGCCCCGGTGATCGGGGGGGCGTGACACCTGAAGTGATATTGTCGTTGTCGTGATTAGAGGGTTATGCAGAGACGCTAGAGGAAGCAGCGGCTGCAGCCCCGGTGATAGGCGGTGTTACACTTGAGGGAGTGCATTCGATGTTGTTTGTTATCACCGGTGAAGTAACAATGTTATGGGGAGAGACGCCAACATCAGGGGTGCGTTCTGCGCTGATGTTCTCGGCAGCCGCTCCAGATCTGAGTTCCACCATGTTGGGATTTGACGTTCGGAAAACGAAATCAGGAGTTGGAGTTGATATTGTAGACGATAGATCAATCCTCCCGCCGTGGTCTCCAATTGTTTATGGGTGAAAATCGTTTCTGCTGATTTCGGTAATTTCGGTGGGTGAGTGAGAAACTGATTCAAACCCTAAACAAATGTGCTTTACACGTGAGCACTTTATAGGTTCGAGAGATCGATCTGTACAAGTCCGGCCTAAACCAAGAAATGGCCGTTTCAGACTTGCTTCGGTCACAAAGTGGAGGAGAAGGGTTGATTTGGGGAGGGAAGCAAAGAAAGGTGTTGAGGAGAGTAGTATCTCGATTTGTATCAGAAAGTGAAAGCTTAGGAAGCTTGCAAGAGATGGAAGCTTTTGAGAGAGTTTGCAAAGTTGCCTTTCTGAGAGTGTAAGTGTAGTATATTTCTCCCGACCGAGACTTGTTCTCTCGGTGGAAATAGGTAAGACCTATTTATACAAGTCGAGATTGAAACGTGCCACGGCCTCATGAAGGAAGAGAGTAAAGGGTGAAATAATGGGAGGAGGTGGTAACCGCATGGTTTAATGGGCGAAACGTTTTTCACCATTATTTCCTCTTTTATTTGACCGCTTTATTCCTTTTCACTCTTTCTTAATGTGAGCGTAGTGTCTGCCGCATCTTTGTGACCGCCAAACCAAAACCCTAAAGAAGCATCCCCAGCCAGTGTCGATGTCTCGAGTGTTGGTTGCATCTTGAGTGCAAGTGGCGCTGCTAGTGGCGCGTGTGGCATGTGCGGAATGCCTTGGTGGTAAGTTGCACGGTTTGCAAGTTAGGTTACCAGCGCGTGGGTTTGGCATGTGCCAATGGCATGTGCGGAATGCCTTGGTGGTAGGTTGCACGGTTTGCAAGTTAGGTTACCAGCGCGTGGGTTTGGCATGTGTGGAATGCCTTGGTGGTAGGTTGCACGGTTTGCAAGTTAGGTTACCAGCGCGTGGGTTTGGCATGTGCCAATGGCATGTGCGGAATGCCTTGGTGGTAGGTTGCACGGCTTGCAAGTTAGGCTACCAGCGCGTGGGTTTGGCATGTGCCAATGGCATGTGCGGAATGCCTTGGTGGTAGGTTACACGGCTTGCAAGTTAGGCTACCAGCGTGTGTGTTTGGCATGTGCCAATGGCATGTGCCAATGGCATGTGCGGAATGTTGACCTAGTTGCAAGTCTTGCAAACCTAGGGCGCTATGTTTGGCGTGGGCCAAAGGCATAGCGGCTTAGAAATATGGCTTATGGCACGTGTTGGCATGTGCCAATGGCACGTGCGGCCATTTTGACCTAGTTGCAAGTCTTGCAAACCTAGGGCGCTATGTTTGGCATGGGCCCAAGGCATAGCGGCTTAGAAATATGGCTTGCGGCACGTGGTGGCATGTGCCAATGGCACATGCGGCCATGTTGACCTAGTTGCAAGTCTTGCAAACCTAGGGCGCTATGTTGGGCGTGGGCCAAAGTCATAGCGACTTGGAAATATGGCTTGCGACACGTTTTGGCATGTGCCAATGGCACGTGCGGCCATGTTGACCTAGTTTCAAGCCTTGAAAACCTAGGGCGCTATGTTTGGCGTGGGCCCAAGGCATAGCGACTTAGAAATATGGCTTGCGGCACGTGTTGGCATGTGCCAATGGCACATGCGGCCATGTTGACCTAGTTGCAAGTCTTGCAAACCTAGGGCGCTATGTTAGGCGTGGGCCAAAGTCATAGCGACTTGGAAATATGGCTTGCGGCACGTGTTGGCATGTGCCAATGGCACGTGCGGCCATGTTGACCTAGTTGCAAGTCTTGCAAACCTAGGGCGCTATGTTGGGCGTGGGCCAAAGTCATAGCGACTTGGAAATATAGCTTGCGACACGTTTTGGCATGTGCCAATGGCACGTGCGGCCATGTTGACCTAGTTGCAAGTCTTGCAAACCTAGGGAGCTATGTTTGGCGTGGGCCAAAGGCATAGCGGCTTAGAAATATGGCTTGCGGCACGTGTTGGCATGTGCCAATGGCACGTGCGGCCATGTTGACCTAGTTGCAAGTCTTGCAAACCTAGGGCGCTATGTTTGGAGGGGGCCAAAGGCATAGCGGCTTGGAAGTATGGCTTGCGACACGTGTTGGCATGTGCCGATGGCACGTGTGGCCATGCTGACCTAGTTGCAAGTCTTGCAAGCCTAGGGCGCTATGTTTGGCGTGGGCCAAAGGCATAGCGGCTTAGAATTTGGCGTTGTTGCCATGGTGCGCAGGGTGCGGCTTAGTTTGGCATGGTTGCCATGGTGCGCAGAGTGCGGCTTGTTTTGGCATGGTTTCCATGGTGCGCAGAGTGCGGCTTGGTCTGGCATGGTTGCCATGGTGCGCAGTATGCGGCTTGGTTTGGCATTGTTGCCATGGTGCGCATATGCGGCTTGGTTTGGCATTGTTGCCATGGTCGCGCGATATGCGACTTGGTTTGGCATTGTTGCCATGGTGCGCAGAGTGCGGCTTGGTTTGGCATGGTTGCCATGGTGCGCAGAGTGCGGCTTGGTTTGGCATGGTTGCCATGGTGCGCAGTATGCGGCTTGGTTTGGCATTGTTGCCATGGTGCGCAGTATGCGGTTTGGTTTGGCATTGTTGCCATGGTCGCAGATATCGACTTGGTTTGGCATTGTTTCCATGGTGCGCAGAGTGCGGCTTGGTTTGGCATGGTTGCCATGGTGCGCAGATATGTGGCTTGGTTTGGCATGGTTGCCATGGTGCGCAGTATGCGGCTTAGTTTTGGAATTAGGATTCTGTGTTGAAAAACCCTAATCTGGTATTTTGAAAAAATACCCCTATTAATTATTTACACCTGAGTTAAATGCTCTTATTTAATGTGTTGCGAGTAACACTAGGTCATGGGGTTTAACGATTTTAACCCTTGTCTAAAAACCACCATCAACATTAAGTCCCCGCTAGCTCGGACAGGGGCTTTGTTGCGAGGTAAGCATAAGATGGTGACAAACTGTTAACAACAACCCGTAAAGAAAATTGAAAGAGGCTTGTCTGACCTTTTATAAATAGGATTTGGAATCCTTGCCTCTGGTAGTTTTGCACAAATCGGGAGGCTGGCATAATTGGTGGGCCCGGTGCAGCTTGGGCGACGTTGGGAAGTTGGCGTGAGTTGGGAAACTGAGTGTGCTAGATGGTGGGACCGGCGCGAAGTGTAGAAGCCGTTCGTGCTTGCAGGCGTGACTTGGGCGGCATTGGGAGGTCGGCGCAATTGGTGGGGCCGGTCCAATCTTGGAAACCATGCTTGCAGGCGTGACTTGGGCGGCATTGAGAAGTCGCAATTGGTGGGGCCTGTCCAATCTTGGAAACCATGCTTGCAGGGCGTGACTTGGGCGGCATTGGGAAGTCGCAATTGGTGGGGCCGGTCCAATCTTGGAAACCATGCTTGCAGGGCGTGACTTGGGCGGCATTGGGAAGTCGCAATTGGTGGGGCCGGTCCAATCTTGGAAACCATGCTTGCGGGCGTGACTTGGGCGGCATTGGGAGGTCGCATCCTTTGTGGGCCCGTTTCTTACACGCGTGATTTTGGTAAAAGGGAAATCCTTCCCTATTTCAAAGTCTTTCACGCATATATATATAAAGCCCCTTTTTCCCCATTCTGCGCTTTATTCTTTCTTCTTTTCATACTAGCGGCAAGGAGAGACCGGCTTCCAGGTATGTCTTCGAGTACTCTTCTTTCTCTATATTTTTTTTTTTTTTTTTTTTTTACATAGGTATAAACCTTAAAAGTAGGCGCTTCCACAATCTTTGCATATGATTCATTGGCGTGCCTCTGAAGAAAATACTGCGTGTGTATTTCGAACCCGTAGAGAATCCTGTATGAATCCCGAAGAAGAATACTGCGTATATGCTTCATATGACTTCGAACCCGCAGGAAATATTGTATATATGATTTTGCTTTTGAAAGAAGTATCACGCGTGTAGTTTTGGACCAATAGAAAAATGCTCCATATATATTTTTGAACCCGAAGAAGGATACTGTAGACACACTTGTACCCGCATAGAATGCCGCGTATATAGTTTCGAACCCGAAGAAAAATACTGCGTATATAGTCTTGAACCCGAATAAAATACCATGTATATAGTCTTGAACCCGAATAAAATACTGTGTATATAGTCTTGAAAACGAATTTGTTGGGTACGATTATGTGTCAGGGAGATAACTTCGTCTTTCTCCATTTGTTTTGTGCAGATATCTTATTACCAAATCGTTACGAAGGAATTTGATAAGATGTTACCTGAACCACATTTCACTTCGTCGAAGGATGCTCATAATTCCAAACCGAACACAGATGATGAATTCTTCACTAGAGTCCTCGCCCCTGCTCGGAAGAATCACCCAGGTTTCGTGTCAATTTTGCTAACCGGTGGTGAGGATGACAGGAAGATACGTTCGGTTCGCCCAGAGAGCACCATTCGGTTTTGTCTTCATAAAGGGGTATATTCCTCTTCCAACATTGACTTTAGGATGTGTCAAAGTCCATTGCGCTCTTTTGACAGATGGGTTGAGTTCATGGTGAGCGAGGAGCGTATAAATACCATCTTGACTCAAGCGCAGTCATTGATGCTTGTCAAGACTTCAAAAATCTTCGATTAGGAAGGACATCCCAGATTAGTTGCTTTCATCTCCGTATGGTGTTCGGACACCCATACAATCATATGTAGATGGGGTGAGATAACTTTCTCCTTGGAGAGTGTGGCTCTCTTCTTGAATCTTCCGAGAATCGGGAATCTCGTAATCCAATTATCCGAAAGTGAGGCGAAGATGCGGGATGACCTGGCCGCTAAGTTGGGGGAATTCGCTCGGAAAGACTCCATTGCGAAGTCGAAGGACTCTGCCCGAAAGAGGATGAAAGGTGGCCTTACGGTTGGTGGATATCTCAATGGTTTCCTGGACGAGTTGGAGCCCGAACAGAAAAAAGCGTTGATCTTCATGTCGCTGCATTTTTGGCTCTCTAGTTGTCTAGAGACATTTTTGATAACGGTTCTGGCAAGAAGGGAATAAGACCCGAGTTGTTGGCGATTGCCGTGAAATTGGCAAAGGGTGAAGTTCTTCCCGTTGGGCGTTTCCTTGTTCTCTCGTATGTGCATCTGGATCACCTGGTTGCGAACATGCGAGTTTCGAATGGTTTCATGAAGGTGGATTCATATGTGCACGTTGCTTTTCGCAAGTCTCGGCTATGGGAGCACTTTGAGAAGTATGCTCGAAACCGTTGCCTTCGCTTCCCGTGAGTTGGGGTGGCTCCCGAATTCTTCGATGGGTGAACAGGCGTCCAAGAGTTGGCGTGAGCTTGGTTAGTTTTCTTGATAAGTTGCATGAAATCAATTTTCGTCCATGGGGGCCAGTCCATAATTCAGTGGCTCAAATTGGCACTTTTGCTTCTGCTCCGCTCATGTCTTTGTCTTCTGATGACGATTTGAGCGTTGGTGAAAACCTGTTCATTCAAAGCTGCTTGCCCGGCTATATGCCGTCTTTCTTCGTGGGGTCTTTCCAGATAGCTGCTTACAATATTGACCGTGTTTGCTCGTCACATGGATTTTGATCAAGGGGTGCCTCTCGTTTACCAGCCGGTGATCCCTAAGGATTCGTTGCGTGTCGCCCTTGACGCCAGTGTCCTTAAGCCGGGTATCCGTCTTTCCTTTTTTTCAAATGGGAAGAGTAACTTCGACGACCTTCGGCTATAATGAGTTTTGGTGCGACGAGTTTACTATGATCCGAGATTTTGTGAATAACGTGGTGGAAAACGTTCGTTGCAAACCTTCTCCAGCAGTTCTGAAGGAGTATCCAATGTTGAGAGATCCCAAGCGAAAGTTTCCTAGCAATTCGGAAAGCCCCCAGGCCAAGGAACGGAGAACGAAGAATCGTGGCTTTGGCGGGTTCCGGACGGTTTCAAAGATCCTCCCACGGCTCTTGTGTCTTTCGCTTCTTCCAATAACTGTGTATGTGTCGCCTCTTCATGGGTTTGTCTCAAAACACACGTAAATTTCGGCTGAGAATATGTGTCTTGTTTCCTTCAAGGCTTCGGTAGTGTTAACGCTTTTGCTTTGCCCTTGCATGTTGCCAGGAGACGGCAGTTTCTTCAAGGAATTCCGGCACACCGAGCCTACTCATAGCGGTGATGAGTCGAGAAAGAAGAAAGTTCAACAAGCGAGAGTGATTCCTCCGGCAAAGACCGGTTCTTCTTCGAAGCGGTTCGGTGAGTTTCGCGCTTCTTTCTTTCTTCTTCTTCGTTTCTTCTTTTGAAAAATGTCTAACTCAAGTTTGCAGGAGGAATCCGGTTCGGAGGATGATTCTGGGATGGAGTCACACGAAAACTTGCCTTTGGTGACCACCGCCGGTGACTTGGAGATGAGAGTTAGCCAATTGCCGGGCACAAACGCGGTTCAGACGGTGGATGATTCTCTGATGGTTGTTGCCGTAGAGATGGAAGAAAACCCTTTGCGAGTCATGAGGCCACTCGCAGGCGCCATTTTTGATCCCCCGTACTTGGTTCCTTATCCAGGTCATGTGCTGGTTGGCGGTTTTAGCGTGTCGGCTAAGCATGAGGCGTTGTACACCAGAATCTGGGAGAAGCACGGACATATGGCTACAACCAAGAAAGTCACTAGTCGATTCGCGCTGGTTAAGCGTGTGGAAGAGGCTTTGTCTTCCATCGAAGATATGCGTGAGGTGACTGGTCACACCGTTTCTGAAGACGTTATTGCCGACTGGGAGCACCATCGCGACGTGTGCGTGGAAAGGAGTTCAACACTTCGTGGTTTGTCGAAGGCCTTGCTGAGATCCAAAAGTTGAAAGATGCAGTAATCGAAAGCCTTTCCGCCGAGGAGATCGCCCGACAGGAGATGGAACTCGAAAAGCTTTCCAAGATGTTGACTATGAAGAGAGCGGCTCTTGAAGACGCAAAGCTGACTTTCTCCAAGAAGAGCAGACTTCTGTTGGACGATTTTCCTTGAACGTTCCTCTGTTAAACTTTCATTTAGGTTCTTTCTTCTTTCTTTTTTTTGAAAGACATATTGGATGTCTGGTTCAAAACTTAACCTTTGATAGATAGCTGGTAGCTTTTTAGGGTGTTGGATTATTTCTGGGATGAATGGTTTTGATAATATAACTCTGATTATGTTTTGGAAAAGGAATATTGCTTTTATGAAAGTGTGTGCTAGCAATAGGCACAAGACGCAATAGTATGGCGGTTTTATTAAGAACTTAAAAAACAGATCGTATATCTTGCCCAATCTAAATTTACTCACTTGCAAACACGCCTCTTTCCAAGTAAAGGCGGCTTTGCTGGTAGCAAGGCGGGCTTTGCTGGTAGCATCGCCAGTTAGTCCCCAATTGCTGGTAGCGTCTTCAGCGAGTCCCCAGTTTTCTGGTGTAGTTTTAACAACTGATAACCGGGTTGTCTGGCAGTTGAGTCGGACTGAGTTGCAAGTCCCCAATCGCTGGTGGAATCTTCAACGAGTCCCCAGTTTTCTCGTGTAGTTTTTGCAACTGGTAACCGGGTCGTCTGGTAGTTGAGTCGGATCGAGTCGCCTTCCCCTACCATCTTGACACCTGGGTCGAAGAACGAGATCGATAGTCTGACATTGTAGCCGATAGATCAATCCTCCCACGTGGTCGCCAATTGTTTATGGGTGAAAATCGTTTCGCTGATTTCGGTAATTTCGGTGGGTGAGTGAGAAACTGATTCAAACCCTAAACAAATGTGCTGCACGTGAGCACTTTATAGGTTCGAGAGATCGATCTGTACAAGTCCGACCTAAACCAAGAAATGGCCGTTCCAGACTTGCTTCGGTCACAAAGTGGAGGAGAAGGGTTGATTTGGGGAGGGAAGCAAAGAAAGGTGTTGAGGAGAGTAGTATCTCGACTTGTATCAGAAAGTGAAAGCTTAGGAAGATTGCAAGAGATGGAAGCTTTTGAGAGAGCTTGCAAAGTTGCCTTTCTGAGAGTGCAAGTGTAGTATATTTCTCCCGACCGAGACTTGTTGTCTCCGGTGGAAATAGGTAAGACCTATTTATACCAGTCGAGATTGAAACGTACCCTGGCCTCATGAAGGAAGAGAGTAAAGGGTGAAATAATGGGAGGAGGTGGTAACCGCATGGTTTAATGGGCGAAAACGTTTTTCACCATTATTTCCTCTTTTATTTGACCGCTTTATTCCTTTTCACGCTTTCTTAATGTGAGCGTAGTGTACGCTGCATGTTGTGACCGCCAAACCAAAACCCTAAAGAAGCATCCCCCAGTTTGTGTCGATGTCTCGAGTGTTGGTTGCATCTTGAGTGCAAGTGGCGCCGCTAGTGGCGCGTGTGGCATGTGCCAATGGCATGTGCGGAATGCCTTGGTGGTAAGTTGCATGGTTTGCAAGTTAGGTTACCAGCGCGTGGGTTGGCATGTGCCAATGGCATGTGCGGAATGCCTTGGTGGTAGGTTGCACGGTTTGCAAGTTAGGTTACCAGCGCGTGGGTTTGGCATGTGCCAATGGCATGTGCGGAATGCCTTGGTGGTAGGTTGCACGGTTTGCAAGTTAGGTTACCCGGTGCGTGGGTTTGGCATGTGTGGAATGCCTTGGTGGTAGGTTGCACGGTTTGCAAGTTAGAAATATGGCTTACGGCACGTGTTGGCATGTGCCAATGGCACGTGCGGCCATGTTGACCTAGTTGCAAGTCTTGCAAACCTAGGGCGCTATGTTGGGCGTGGGCCAAAGTCATAGCGACTTGGAAATATGGCTTGCGACACGTTTTGGCATGTGCCAATGGCACGTGCGGCCATGTTGACCTAGTTGCAAGCCTTGCAAACCTAGGGCGCTATGTTTGGCGTGGGCCCAAGGCACAGCGGCTTAGAAATATGGCTTGCGGCACGTGTTGGCATGTGCCAATGGCACGTGCGGCCATGTTGACCTAGTTGCAAGTCTTGCAAACCTAGGGCGCTATGTTGGGTGTGGGCCAAAGTCATAGCGACTTGGAAATATGGCTTGCGGCACGTGTTGGCATGTGCCAATGGCACGTGCGGCCATGTTGACCTAGTTGCAAGTCTTGCAAACCTAGGGCGTTATGTTTGGCGTGGGCCAAAGGCATAGCGGCTTGGAAGTATGGCTTGCGACACGTGTTGGCATGTGCCGATGGCACGTGCGGCCATGCTGACCTAGTTGCAAGTCTTGCAAGCCTAGGGCGCTATGTTTGGCGTGGGCCAAAGGCATAGCGGCTTAGAATTTGGCGTTGTTGCCATGGTGCGCAGGGGTGCGGCTTGGTTTGGCATGGTTGCCATGGTGCGCAGAGTGCGGCTTGTTTTGGCATGGTTGCCATGGTGCGCAGAGTGCGGCTTGGTTTGGCATGGTTGCCATGGTGCACAAAGATGCGGCTTGGTTTGGCATTGTTGCCATGTTGCGCAGTATGCGGCTTGGTTTGGCATTGTTGCCATGGTGCGCAGGGTGCGGCTTGGTTTGGCATTGTTGCCATGGTGCGCAGAGTGCGGCTTGGTTTGGCATGGTTGCCATTGTGCGCAGAGTGCGGCTTGGTTTGGCATGGTTGCCATGGTGCGCAGTATGCGGCTTGGTTTGGCATTGTTGCCATGGTGCGCAAAAGATGCGGCTTGGTTTGGCATTGTTGCCATGGTGCGCAGTATGCGACTTGGTTTGGCATTGTTGCCATGGTGCGCAGAGTGCGGCTTGGTTTGGCATGGTTGCCATGGTGCGCAGTATGCGGCTTGGTTTGGCATGGTTGCCATGGTGCGCAGTATGCGGCTTAGTTTTGGAATTAGGGTTATGTGTTGAAAAACCTAATCTGGTATTTTGAAAAAAATACCCCTATTAATTATTTACACCTGAGTTAAATGCTCTTATTTAATGTGTTGCGGGTAACACTAGGTCATGGGGTTTTACGATTTTACCCCTTATCTAAAAACCACCATCAACAACTACGTAGAACAAAGAAAAGATAAATAGAACAATATAGATTTATATCACTAAGTTTATCCTATTCTGCACCAATAAGATGCTCCACATTAGCTTTAAACTCCAAAATATCAAGTCTCGCTAAGCTCATCATCCTCTAAGCTCATCATCATTCTCAAACAGGTCTACCATATCGTTTTATTAGTTGTTTCTCTCGAAACTGTTGCCGGGATAACAAAACATACACTAAATAAATAAAAAACAACACCAGTCTAAATTTAAATATAGAATTCAGACGTCCATATGAACTAAAACTGCATACAGGATTTGCACCACATAGATGATTTCAACATAAGTGTGAAACCTCAATTCACAATACCGTATATAAATCACTTATATATAACAACTAAAAATATCATAGTGAAAAGTTTTATATTGTAATTTTTTTAACTTACTCGTTGGGGTCCTAATACAACTTGTTGTCACTGAAAATCTGGCACAATACACTATTTTCAAACTTAACTCTTCTTCTTTCTTGTTTGTGATCATAGCCTGATGTATAATTTTTTTAAACTATTAGCTAAATAGAACAAACTTTTAATAATTTGATCAGGTTGTGATATTCCATTTGAACTTTGTTTTCCATAATTTGAATAGGTCATGAATCTCCGAAGAAGGCTAATACGAAGAAATCACTACATAAGAATCAACATAAGAAAGAAATACTGCACCAATAGGAAACGAAATTTATCTAAATTATTGTTCGTCATTACTAACGATATTAAACCAAACAAATCGAAAACTATATTATAAAGCTAATTAAATTGGAAGAGTTTCTTATCAATTCCTTGAACCTGCTAGGTAACTTCAAATTCAAAGTTAATGTTGCCGAACCTGCTACGTAAGAATTAGGTTAAGAAGAAGACGTTGTGGTAGTGGTAGTAGTAGCGTTAGGAAACCTTAATATCACGGGAAGCGGACAAAAATCAGGAAACCGTTGAGAATACACCCACCCCATATTTCTTTCACCCACGAACCCAGCTTTTAACATTACCAGAATTTTTTCAGCCGTCTAAGAAAAAAATCTAATCCGGAGCTTCCCGACCTTCGGATGATGGCCCCTGTTCAACGTCGTCCGTCTGATATCCCTGGCTATCATGGACACAAACCTCATACCTTTTTATGACAATGATTTGGTTTCTCATAACTCGTAAGAACTCTACTTCTCTCTTAAAACTACCATCACCTCTATTTATTTATCTTCTATATAACTTTCTCCCAACAAAACACTTCACCTTTACTAACTAGCTCTTTGCCATCCTCTACTTATATCTCCTTGTTTCTCTACAAAAACAACAGCACCATCTCCTCCATGTTAAAAAGAAAAGAGATGATAAACTTCTTTCATTAAAATTTAAATTAAATGGATTTACTATTGAGTATCTAGAAAACGGCTAAGGGATGACCAAATACTAAACAGAGGTCCCATCTAATTAGAGGTCCGGTCAACGGTCAAAGTCATGTTAAGGTTCGTTGGTCAACGGTGAGTCAAATGCTTTTCGATCTCAACTTCCGAGGCGCGATATCTTTCTCGTCCGATGTCAGATTGATGCGTTCTTGTAGTCCATTTCGTATAACTTTTTGAGATCTATCCAGTGGTAATAATTTCATTTCCAAATTATTATTTTATTAATTTTTATTAATTTTTTTTCATATTTAAATAATCGAGCTGTTAGCGGCTAAATCGTCTCTTGACTTGTCAAATAGCGTTGACGTGCTTGTGGTCCTTACAAATATATTGGATGATGTCAAGTTGCAGCATTTGTTTAATCGTACCATGTCGAGTCCTAGAGGCTCTAGGACTCGATTCTTGAAGTTATGCAATTCTGGGACAGTTTATCCTCCACTCTTAAAGGCACATAAATCTGGAAAAGGCTTTCATGTTGTTGCTTATTTTTGGTCAATTTGGGTCGAAAGAAGCTCTAAAGTATAAACTTTCATGTCCAAGCTGAAAATATCCGATGAGATCGTCACGGAAGTAAAACTTCAAGCTCTATAGTCCTCGGCTATATCTTTTTATGATACATGTCGATGATGTTATTATAAAGTTGATGGAACTATTTTTGATACTCAATAAGTTTTTCTGGTAGTCTGAGTTCTTTTTTTTTTATAGTGTCATACTTGGTAAACTGAATATTTGTCTGGGAACATTAAAACAAACCATTGAAATGAAAGACATGAAAGTAAAAAAGTTTTTCATATCATAAATATTGCATCATGTAATCTAATAAATAAGAGTATCAAAGCAATACTATGATTTATCAGATCTCAAATATTCATATATACAATGATATTAACTCAATCTGATAAACCTGGAGTAAAAGGTACTCCACTAGCTGGTAACCATTCTGATCCCAAGATGAATTGACTGACAGTAAACTTCTGGGCTTCTTCTATAGTGATAATCCTGTGGTAACCCGTCCAGTTCACGCGGGGGAGGACTAAGCTACCAGGACCAGAATTATTGAACTCAGCATAAAATATAGTATCGGGAACAGTATCATTTATCTTACCACTCCATGGTATCCACCCCTGGGGACTAATATGATCTTCAATAAAACAACCCATGTAAACCACTCGGGAGTAATTAGCCCATGGACGTCCTAAGTAGGTCTGAATGATGTTCTTAAATGGCTTAAGCTCTGGTGCAGGTAGAATCTGAGAATTGTGGATGACTATTCCTGTTTCTGAATAAATAAATTTAAATTAATTACTAATACGCCAAATTGTATTCTAAATAAGTAATTAGCTTGATGGGCACACCTAAATGCAAACTTTAGGTAAAGAAAACTGTTTTAAGGCATACCCAACAAAGACAAAATAAAGGCACTAGGTAGTAAATCCTTAACCCATTATCGGTCATATTTTATAATGACAATAATGCTCTTGTCATTCCTAATTTTATATTTTTCATAAAAAAAATTTAAATACCTTTTTTTCATACCCAATAAAGACAAAATAAAAGCACTAGGTAGTAAATCCAATAACCCCTTATCAGTCATATTTTATAATGGCAATAATGCTCTTATCATTTGTAATTTTATATTTTTCACAAAAAAGTTTAAATACCTTTTTTCTGAAAACAAAAGTCTAATTTTTCTAAAGTTTTTTGTTATTTACAAAACCGTGATACTTAAAAAGAGTAATTATTTTTCATAGACTAGGTATTGCTATTTAAAGAGGTGTTGGTGCCCAGCTTGTTGCTAGGTTGCCAACCAAAAGCTTTGTTTAAATTACCATTTGAGTAAGAGTAATTATTTTTAACTTAAAAAAAAAAAGTTAAAAAGATAATTAAAAAAAGAACCCACAATTGGGGGATATGAAATCTAATTGGGGGATATGAATTACTTCCCCCAACCAAAGGTGGCTGTTAAGGGGTGTTTTTTGGGGGCGAAAATACTAAAAAGCCCTTAGATTAATTAAAAACCATTATGAAAAGACTGTTATACCCTTTCAACTAAAACATAAAATCAAATAACCAAAATCATATATCCCCCAATTCCGGATTTGATGATAAAAAAAAAAAAAATCTTCATCTTCTTCCTCATCATTCATGCCTCGAAGAACCAAATCGAAAGCAAAACCGAGAACCAAATTGATTGCTCAACAGACACATGAACAAAGAATCGAGAACATTGCTCAACAACTAGAAGAGGATGCATCAATGAGCTCGGATGATCAACCACTCGCAGTCATGGCTTCTCCGAGAAGGTAAGTGATTTTTGAACTCATTTATGATTGTTTTAATCGATTTGTAGCCATGGGTTTAGGTTAGAATCGCCAACAATATCCGAAACCCATCGAGTTACGAGAGTACCGGATAGGATCTAGGTTTGAATACCATGCCGGTTTAGGTACCGGCATAGCATTTGGGATGAATACCACGCCGGTTTCAATTTCTGATAGTGAATTTGCAGTACCGGCATACAAATTGGGTTGAAGACTATTCCGGTAGTCAACTAAAAACACACAGGAACAATTTTTGTACCGGCATTGTATCTAGGTTTCGTGAATGCCGGTACTTAAAAACCGGCATGCATTAGTTCAATTCAAAAATGCCGGTAGTACACTTAAAACATACATGAACATCACTGAAATTGTGCTCAATACCGGCACACTATTTAGGTTCCATAGGATGCCGGTACTACGATACCGGCATGCTCGATATTTAAAGTTTTATGCCGGAACATGTTACCGGCATTGGTTTGTTTAAGAGTTTCCATGCCGGTTCCTAAACTGCCATGACTTTTCTTATGTTTGTTTTGTTTGCTTATGTTATAGGTCAAAAGCCAAAGAAGCGAAGAAAAATAAAGGTCCTATTCTCACTAAGAGAAGGAGGAAGGATGGTCTTGATACTCCTCAGTCCCCCGCCTCCACGGGGAAAGACGCAGGTCGCAAGAAGCGTTTGGGGTTTCAAACAAGAGGGTCAATTTGGGAGAGTGGTGGTGAACGTAGTGCACTTCCAATCCTTGAAGGTACTACAACAGTTGAGGATGACATCGAAAGAGATCAACAGCCCTAGTTTTTATGCATCATTCCCTAGCTTACACCAGTACATGGCATTGAAATACTCTTTAAGATTTTTATTTTACTCAGTAAAGCCACTAATTGAAAGTTTCAAAGTAATCTTTGTCTCCCTCCCTACTTAGAAAGTCCCAAGTAACATTATGTTTTTGCTATGTTCGGTCAATGAATCAATGACTTGTTTATGCGAGTAAAGTTATCAAGAGTGGGTTATTATTTCTCAACTTTAAGACTAGTAGTTGATAATGCTTTGTACCTTTGAGTCTTATCTAGCAGATATTTTGACCAATCAAAGTGGGACGACAAACATTTTTTCTTTCTTTTAGAATTGACTATACGACTTAGTGCTGGAGAAAGAATCCATAGTGGCTATTCAGTTGAGGAAGACTTCGCTAAAATCTTAAAAGTACTAAAAAAAAACATGCTCATTATGGTGATTACATTGCTGGCCTTTTAATGGATGGTGGATGGAGTGTGCCTAATTTTACAGAAGTGGCAACAAGATTAAACGACTTCACTAAGGGATTCGAGTACTTCTATGGTCAATCCGGTACACATACCGACATATACGGAATGCTCAAAACACTGCACGTACCGCGTCCCGGCATATAAATTTCTATGTCGGAACAATCAGTTTACATTATTTGGTTCCTGTATAGAAACTGACATGTACCGGCATGGTGGTGTTTGCTAACGTCCATGCCGGTATTCCAAATTTCCAAATACTCATAAATATGTGACAGAAAACCGGCATCCTCGACATATAAGTTTCCATGCCGGTATCATATACCGGCATCCTCGACATTTAAATTTCCATGCCGGTATCATATACCGGCATCCTCGACATTTAAGTTTCCATGCCGGTACCATAACTTTGATAAACTTATATTCTTTTCAGTTCCTGGTCTCAACTATTCTTTCGGTGTTGTCATTCCGAGATTTAGTGTGTGACTTAGTTAAGCTCATGGAATCAGTATCAGCACCAACTCTATGTAATCGCGAAACTTCAGCACGAAGCTGCTCTATCTCACCTAGAAAAACAAATTCCACCGAGTTTAGAGCTTTAGTTTACGATTTTTTGAGTAACGGGAGCTTGGATGATTGGATCAGAGGAAGAAGAAGAAGAAGAAGAAGAAGAAGAAGAAGAAGAGTTGGTAGTGATGATGACAGCGACTACAACGACGAGGAAAATGCATTTGTAAACAGTATGGACTATACGGATGAAGATCAGGAAAATGGGGTTGTAGTATTGAATGGTGTGGAGAGACTGAATGTGGCAATAGATGTTGCGAGTGCATTGGATTACTTGCACCATGATTGTGAAGTTCCTGTGGTGCATTGCGACCTTAAGCCGAGTAACATAATCTTAGACCATGACATGACAGCAAAAGTTGGAGACTTTGGGTTAGCAAGAACATTGTTGAATACTGATGGCAATGAAACTACTGCAACCTATGGGCTCAAGGGTTCCATTGGGTATATACCTCCAGGTAACGGTTTTTCATTTTTTTGTCTTAACAATCTTATATGCTCAAGAAAAACTACGGCAATTCTGACACATATTTTCTTCATGGGATTGCAGAGTATGGACAAGGACGGAAGCCATCGACAAGAGGGGACGTTTACAGTTTTGGTATAATGTTGTTAGAGATGTTTACAGGACGAAGTCCAACACATGAAGGATTTAATGGAGGAATAAGCTTGGTCAAGTGGGTCGAATCGGTTTACCCTAACGACATTTTACAAGTACTGGACCCTCAGCTGCAAATGTTGCACCAAACATCATCACCAATTATAATGAACGACATTACTCGTACTGGTAGTAATTTCGAGGATAAGAAAATTGAACATGGATTTTTCATTTCAACTATAGGAGTTGGGTTATCTTGTGCTGTTGATGCTCCCGAAATGCGTATTACAGTAAGAGAGGCTCTGCAAAGGCTTAAGAAGATAAGAGACAACCTTGTTAAATCAAATGTATCCTTCCCTTCATAATAATATATATGAGTCTGCAGTTCTGTATCTAATTACTCAAAGTTGAATGTTCTCAGGGGAAGTGCCGCGGTCATATAAAGAGATGTTCAGGAAAATAGATCATGCTCAACGTTTGAAGGAGGTGCAGCAAATTTCAGGAGGGTACCTAGCCATGGGTGTGACATCTTACGTTGATAAGTTCAAAATCATAAGTAGGGGTCCTAATTCATGTACCATCAGATCTACAACGGAATATGAAGTTCCGGATCATCTTGCTGATAAATTCAAGAACCTAATCAGTATTGAGGGTCTCGTTCCGATGGCTAAAGCCATTGTCGAGTATGTGAAAGAATTCGGCGATTATGGTCAATGCCTGGGGAACAATTTAGCTCATATAGCTTTGCCTGTTGAAGGCAATTGACGATGCACCACATTATGTATGACTTCTTCCGCTGTTCGTATTTGCTTTGCTATATGTTTTTTCTTCTTTTTTTTTCTTTGTACGATGGATGACTATGTTCCTCCCCTGCGCGACTACTTTGACAGGCAAGCTCCAACATAACACCCACACTGAAACTGTCGTGTCCAGCTACTCCGCTAAAAATACACTCATATTACAATGTCCATTAAATTATATACCAAAAAAATATTGACGAAACCCACAAGTCCGAAAAGAGTATGGCGCATACGTTGAGTAAACAAAGGTCGACATGCGAAGAAACCAGGATCGCAACATGTCTTTTTGGTTTGTATTGTATGTTCCGGCATAGTAGAGATCAGTTTTAGAAATATCGGTACACATACCTAAGATATACGAAATGCTCAAAACACCGTCAGCAGTTACCTCGTCCCGCATAGAAATTTCTATGCTTAGGAACAATCGGTTACATTATTTGGTTTCTCGTATAGAAATCGACATGTACCGGCATGGTGGTGTTTGTTAACGTCCATGCCGGTATTCCAAATTTCCAAATACTCTTAAATATGTGACAAAAACCGCATGCAATCTTGGTTTGAATACCACGCCGGTATGTTCTTGAACAAATTGTGGATATTTTGTCCCGGATACAAAGTTGTATGAATACAATGCCGGTTATAGAGGTTCCGGCGTAGTATTCATACAACGAGCATGCCGTGTATTAAGCTTTTTCAGGACGAAATAATGGCGGTTTCAAAAAAAAAAAAAAATCAAATTTTCGACCTCTTCAAGCATTACTCATGTGTTGGGGTTGCTTGTATGTCAACATGTTTACTTTCTTGAGTTGGTTCTTCAAAAAACATTTCATGGTCAAGAAAATAATGATTCAAAGGTGCTGGTTCATCATACAACAAGTGTGAGTTGTTATCATTAATCGAAGATTGAAGATATGATTGTTGTTGTAATTGAGCTAAAGATTCAGCAGCTGCAAGTCTCTCATCACAATCATCTTCCATTTTCAAAAAAAAAAAATTCTACTCAAATTTTTTTTCCCTCTAAACTAACCCACACAAATTCAAATAAACATAAATACACAAATTATATCCCCCAAATCATTAATATTTTACTAATCAGGATTAATAACTAATTTTGATTAGGGAGGGTTAGATTAGGAATTAATAATTTAATTAGATAAGGGGTAACCCAGCTAGGATATTTGGATCCCTATTTTGTCATCTAGTCATATCCCCCAATTAGATTTCATATCCCCCAATTGTGCCATCTAAAAAAACTTAGAGAAAACTTAAAACTAAAAAGAAACTAAAGTATAATAAAATGAAAAAGAAAAGAAAAGATTATTTAAAAAAATAAATAAATGTTTTTAAATAAATTAAAAACTAAAAATTTAAAAAAATAATTTTTTTAGAAGAGCAAATAAATTATTAATTACTCAAGGTCAATTGAGTAATTTGACTAGCCTTAGACACCCATATCAACCCACACTAGTTAGGATAATCATTTTGTACGCATCAAAATTTTTGAGTTAAAAACGGTCTTCTCAGGTAATGAGCTTGATGGGCTCACCTGATTGCAAATTGATGGGCTAACCTAGCCTTTATGCAAAATCTAGGTAAGTCCTAGGTAATGAGCTTGATGGGCTCACTTGGGCTTTATACAAAATCTAGGTAAGGAGCTTGATGGGCTCACCTAGGGTTTATGCAAAATCTAGGTAAGCTTGATGAGCTTGATGGGCTTATGAGATTAGATAATCAAGTTGACTAAAACTAAATTACCTGTGCCATCAGTTGAATTTTTCCTGTTCTGTGCAGTAATAGCGTTCCACTGGCCAGGCAATGGCTTACGAGCGTAGATTCTAGAGCTTTGGATCACAACCGCTGAGTCGCCGAAAATGAAATCGATCGTTCCATAAATATCGCATTCCCGAAAAAATTGATGTCTTGAGTGCACGTAGAGTGTATCTTGAAAGCCCCAGAAACTGCAACGGTAGAAAATAGCTCGTTCTGAACCAACCCTCACTGCTACGGCCTGTTCCTTGAGCGGGCCTGCCCAATTCTCAAATGTAATATTGGTTGCCATGAAGCCATCACCGGTGGCAGCTGCAAGATAACCAAAACACAAATTAGAATTTCCTCTGAATTCAAAAATTCCTTCATGAAAGGTAGACTTATAAACATTGTCATTTAGACTGTTGCACTAAAGTTCAATGGTGTTTATAAGTAGAGGGAAATGTCCTTAACAAAATCCATATTCACCAACCAAAACCAACACACATGCCTGTATAAACACTAAACTTTAACCATATTAACTTCATTCTTTTCTTCAAAGCCCCTTCAATAATTTCTCCCTACCAAATGATCTGTTGCGTCATTTCACAAGATTAAGGAACATATCAACTTCCACGACAATACGACATGATGAACAGGATAATTCTAATTTGTTCCTCTGTTTTTAATGAAGTTGGGATTCATGCAACTTAAATTTTTTCTGGCTCCTTATTGGCATGGTACGAGGTTGACCTTATTCCTGAACCTAGTACTCGACTAGTTCCAATGCTTTGTATGATGCTATCTTCTTTTGTTGTTTCCAACCCCTTCAACAAACCCCTCATAGGAACCATCTAAATCATCAATTTTTTCCTCTTCAATGAACTACGCCATCTGAATCACCACCTAGAGGAATATGGTCACGGACATGTGGTCAAGTGTATACAGGATTGCGACATGTTATACAGGATTGTGACATCTGTCCCGAGTCTATGTTTTTGACTCACGAGTCAACGTTTTTGAATAACACTTGAAGCTCACATGCTAACATCCACATGTGCAATCTGATCGTGCGGGAAAGGTCCACAAAAAGTCAATGATGCGTCATGGATACTAAAAGGGGATCATTTTTCTTTGGGTTATACACCAGATTCAATATAAGACAAACTATCCTTAACATATAGAATAGTACGCCCCCAAGCAAAACATCCCTCCTATTAGCAATTTCTGTGATGTTCGAGTTAAAACCATAGGTTTGGAATCTTACCAAACGAAGCTGTGTGGTATGTCGATATATGATCGCCTTTTACGCTCTTGCCGCCGGTAATGATCGTCTTATTGATGCCATCCCCCACGAATACCACATTTGTCTTCTTCGACCCAACTTCAAGGTTTTCCTCTTCGTATCTGCCTGTTTTTTTAATATATGTAAAGATTATGATTAGTTATATGAAAGAAAACCCTATAATATCGGGATAAACCCAATTGACGAAAACCTTCACGACAACCCTACTCGTTCCGTTTATACCTGCTCGTATGTGGATCACTGTTCTTAGTTCACTGAGATCTGGAACAGCATCTATAGCCTCCCTGATTGTCGTGTAATTCCCGTACCATTCTGAGAGACAATAATATCCGGTACCATAGAAAGCAAGGACATGTTAAGGAAACGCCATTCTTGAGTTATAATCGGACCTTGCGGTTGTGGTTCGGTACAGATTGTTGTAGCTGTGGTGATGATAAAGAAGGTGAGGAGTGTCACTATTGCTTTCCTCATGGTGAGAGGCGGATTAAATTAGAAGAGAGAGATCAGAATTGTCACTATTGCTTTGATCAGAATTTTCACTATAGCATTTCTCAGTTTTTAGCTAGCATGAAAAGAAAGGGGGAAGGAGATGGGTTGGGGTTTAATTTCATAAAAAACTTAAGAAAGAATTTCACCGCTTTCTTCTCACTCACTCTCTCACTTTAGCATTTCTCAGTTTTTAGCATTTGAATTTCAAAGAAGAAGTAACAATTTAGTAGAAAAGGAACATGAAAAGAAAGGGGGGAAGGAGATGGGTTGGGGTTTAATTTCATAGAACAAACTGATATCTGATCTTCTTCTGTTGGTAATAAGACACATTCCCTTCTTCTCTTCTCATCTCTTCTCTTCACAAAAAGTTTGATTAAGTAAATTGTTGAATATTTGATGTAGAATTGTTGAATTTTTCAGGGTTTTGAATGTGGGTTTGTATCAACCGTGTAGAATTTGATGATGGCTAGGATGAAGAGAAAGGGGGAAGGAGATGGTTGGGGCTTAGAACAGACTGATAATTTAGTAGGACAGAGATACCTATACCTCAACAATTACAAACTACTGTGACCTTAAGATAAACAATAAGAATGGTAAACATGATCACTGCTGAACTTGATAACTAGCTGATCTTGAACCCCAAGGTGGGTGATGATGCTAACTTTCCCTTTTACATCAAGATCTGTTTTCCTGTCTCAACTCATAATTTAGGGTTTGGCTGTTCTTATTCTAGAATCTGTAAATTAAATGTGAGATTTTTAGGGTTTTGAAAGCAGGTTTGTATCACCGAAGAAATGTTTCAGAGTTGTTTGCAGAATTGAGAGAGAAGCAGAGAGTGGTCATAATATGGGTTTGTATTCAGTGCATTTTTTTGAGGGAGGATTTATATCAAGGTATCAAGTTTGAAAGCATGTGGACCTCGATATGAGATTAGGTACATCAGTATCAATTTTGCTGTTTCTGCAGCGTACATAGAGAAAGTAAGTGCGGCAGAAAAATACTATTTCAAGTTTGAGATGATAATTAAACAGGTTTATGCAGAAATTTCTTGGAAGTATCATCAGTCTCAGTCTCAACACCAAAGTAGCATCACAGAAGTAGCACCCATGTGAAGTAAACCATTTCTAGTAACATTTGGAACTGAAAGTAAACCTATTCTAAGAAGGTGCTAGTCAATATCATGTAATCCTCAACATTAACAGCGATGAAAGATGAAATGAAATTCGGTTTAAATGCGAAATGAAACTGAAATGATAGTATTTGTGATGCATTCTCTATTTACTAGTTGTATTTTCAATACCCATCTCTCTATAGCTCGTGTAAAAAATTGAAATTTTCAAAAACAAAGATGATGAACAACACATATTTTCAGTCTTATGTATAGATTTGATTGGTCACACTCACAAGCTATTTGCCAGATTAATTTATTATGGCAAGTTCATTTTCTGTGCTCATGCCAAACCATTTGAATATATTGTCACCCTATTTGGTTCTTGCTGATTTGTTTCCTCCATAAAGTGGATTCATAATTATACCCTTGGACTTTATTTTGGTAATGGTAATTATATGGTAGATAAGCCAATAAGGTAGCTACAATATTGCAACTTTGCAACTGGCCTACCGAATCCCGATGCCAGAGATTGGTAAAGTAACGGAGTTATGGCCCGTGATAGGAGCATAGTTGTACATGTCAGAGCTAGATAATTATGGGTTTTTACAAAAACGGAAAACCGACTTGGTGTCCTGAAAAAGACTTCATGTGTAAATATTACGGCATCTCGAGAATTTTCGAAATACTGATTGTATTGTGTTCTTGTAAGACAATGCAAATCTAACACTCGTGGTCATTTCTTCGGTTTGTATTTCATCACTGGTATGTTGTATTTTTTTGAGATATGTGAACGGTAGGTCAGCCCTCCCGATTAATCTATCGGTTCCATAGTAATCAGGATGTCCTCTATCTGCAATGTAGTTTCCTATACCATCTATAACAGTTAATGTCGGGCTGAACATCAGGTCTCGGGTATGTGAAGAGTACAGATTTTGACAGTAACCCCATAGCCATAGGACCTTCTACTATTTCTTTGCAGATCCATATTCAAAGTTTAACACTCTTTAAAAAATTGGGCATAGAAATTGAAAAAGCTTGCTTATTTGATAATATGTAATCTGCATCGAGTAAACATTTTTTTTTTTTTTTTGCAAATAGCAAACTTCCAGGTTTGTACATTCGAGTTATCCATATAGCTAGACTTGAATAACTACTAGTTGTTAATTGTCATTTTTTCACATTGCACCGGTTTATACCCCTAGTTATTTTTTTTGTTTTGATCAATACACCCTAGTTAATTATGTAAGCATATATTTAGTGAGTCATTTTTAACATATGCGCGCACCCGTTTGTACACCTTGATTATCTATTATCTATACACATATATATACGGAGTAATATTCTAACATGTGCACCAGCTTGTACGCCAATCTAGAAATTGAATGGTCAAAATCATTTTGTATTATACGAAGTGGTGTATCCCGTAAAGATTCCCTATTAGTCCTGCTTTGAAAGAGCCAGCAAATTTAACTAAAACCGTTGAATAATTTTGGTGAACACAAATCAGGTAACAAAGAACAAGGAAATCAGATCGAATTACGTACATGATGTTTATATGCAACAAATATGAAGTATGGCTAGCAAATACGTATTCACATTGTATACATACATAACGAGTGAATAAATAGTGTATAATTGGAAGGAATGTAGTTCCGACCATTAGATCTAGGGTGTGCATTCATTTTTTGAAATCTAAAAGACATGCCTTGGTCGGATTCAATTTTCCTCCTCGTGCACCTGTCATTTTCTCAAAATCCCTTGTGTTCTGTCTTCATTAATGGTTCTTTTATCCCTCTCGCTCCAAATATCTTTTTTGTTTTTAGACTCAATCTCTTGAATGAGACCACCATTAATGTAGGGAGACCACCATTAATGTAGGGTCCAAGGTACCAACAACCATAGACTTTTCAAGTTTTGCTTAATGAAGTTTGTGCAACCAAGTTTTCATAGATTTTAAAATGTTAGTACCTAGTATATGATTTTACAGTATCCATTATTTCAGTCAAATTCTACAAATACAACCAATGTGTCCTTCCCACTGAGAATTCATGATTTTATAATGTTGGTACGCATGAGAATTCACTCCAAGTACTAGTTAGAGAGCAGTTAGGGTGCATATGCAGTTTTGAAATTGGGTGTGTGTGTGTTGATTTTAATGTTGGCAGTGTAAATTCTGTGGTAGAAAGTTCAGTCTAGTTGAGGCTTTTGGAGATGGTTGGAAAGTTCAGTCTGTATTACTCAAGGATGGTTTAAAAACCTCACCAACCATAGAACAGGTTCATCAGTTTGTTCGAAAAGGATGTCTATTTCTTCCGATATGCAGCTGTCTGTGAGTAAGATAGGCATGCCTTTATAGTATCAGCATTATGACAAGCTGAAGAGTACAACAGTTTAAGAAGGAAATGCACTGATCGAATACAGAAACCCCAAAATAGATGGTTCTTAAAGCTGCTGACCCTTATTATCTCTTATTTCGAGGGACCACACTTCGTCATTTCCTAGGGAAGTACTTGGCTTTCTGCCATTATAAAGAGTTCTATTATATTCTACTCCCTCCGTCCCACTATTAGATGACCTACTTAGTTTAAAGTTTTGTCCCACCATTAGTTGACCTATTTCATTAAACAGGGCAATATTTATAATATTATCCTTTTGATTGATTATCGTTAGTATAAGAAATGTATATAATCTGATATCCATGTTTATACTCGTTACGTAGGTGTTTTAAAATGCTTTCTAATGATACAAAGTTTACGAAAATCCATGGTATAGTTTGAGAGATAAATCATTTCTAAATTTTACAAATTATTATCCATAAGGGTATAATTATAAAAACACTTAAAAATACTCCTCCCATTCCTTGCCTTAATAATTGTGCAAACTTCAACTAGGTCATCTAATAGTGGGACGGAGGGAGTAATTCGTATTGTGTGAATATGAAACTACTCAAATTAAAGCAAAACAACAACCATATCCTACCAAAAGAAAAAAGAAAATAACAGGGACACTCTATAACCAAATAAGAGTGCATCCAAATAATAGGGATAAAATTGCTCAACACTAGTTTACGTTACACTGAGTTTGAAAATTTCTTTCTTAAAACCATTACGATTAAAATCAATGGCATCATGAGTTTCTTATTTCTAGTTTTGTCGTCTATCCAAGATCTCATGTTTACTCCAACATTTCAAACTACTTGGACACGCCGTGAATGTCCAATGTTCCTAGGGGATGCAAAGCGCTTGATTGATCATTTTGCCAAGCAATTTCTTATATCTATGTATTGTGACTATAGGATGATCTAGTCATCTAGACATGAATGAAAGATCATGATTTAAGTGAGACATAATACCTCGTCCATTTTGTAATTTCATGATTATTGTACCGTTTTTATCATAACAACATCCCTAATCTCGTCCCTAACAACATCCCTAATCTCATTAACTAGTGCCAATTTATCATAACCGTTCACTTCTGGAACTAGACGAAGTGAATTGACGGCAGATGAAGATGATCCGTGCATGCTTTATGCGAAAGAGATGGACATACACCAAAAAAAACATATTTTAGAAGCCAAATGAGACACAAAATGGGAACCAAAAAACTTTCCTCGGTTGGCCCACCGTCTCTCACAGTTATTGGTTTTTAAAATGTTTAAATTGATGTACGTCTATATTCACAATTGGGTGAGACTTTGGACTGATTCAGGATGCCATTGGTGCTGAAGCAACGGTACTTTTTTGGGCTATCTCTTGGACGCAAGAAAAGAATCCGTCTAAAGTGATTTTCGTCGGTGACTATCTCCATCTAGTAGATTTTGTTAATGGGGATAGTAATAGTATCAGGTGGAGAAGTAGTGATAGTATGATAGATTGTCGGTCTTTGCTTTCTAGTAGTAGTGCTTTCAAAGTTATGTATATTAAGCGTGTTAAAAATCGTCTAGCAGACCGGCTTGTACGTTGGGCTAGAAAGTATTGTATTAAAATTATTGGGTTCATTTTCCTTCTTTTTTGGACACTCTAGTTAGGAATGAACCTCCTGTAGAAGTTTGTAATTCTCTTCTTTTGTAATATATGGAGTGTTTTAAAAAAACGTCTATATTCACAATTCTCTCCACGCGTCATAGCTAGATTAATTATGGGTTCTATGGATGACCTTCATGTTTCGGGAAAAAATAACGAGGAGAAATCCCAAATTTATCACCGATTGAAACAGAAAAGTGGACCCCATTTTTACAAGCACGCGGATATATAGGGATCGTCTGATTGTTTTTCGAGATCTTTTTCGGTGAGAAAACTAGGTGAATCTAGCAGCTCTTAAAGTAAAAACATTGTTGCTATGTCTTCGGATTTCCTCGGTAACTATCATGGTATCTTGAGAATTTTCTAAATCTTAATTATATTCTTATAAAGCAATGCAAATCTTTATATTCCTATAAAGCAATGCAAAACTGACATTAGTGGCCATTTTTTCAGCTTCCATTTCAACATTAGTATCATGTATTTTTTGGGTTATTATCTGAGCCCTACATCTGTTGTCTCTATTAATCCACCGGCTTCACAGTAACCAGAGTGTCCTCTTTCCGCAATATAGTTTCGTACACCATCTATAGCAATTAATGTTGTGAGAACATCAGGTCTCGGATATCTGAAGAGTACAAATTTTGATAGTGTTAGAAAATTAAGCAGAATTTTCATATGATTGGAAAATCCCTTAGAGCATCTCCAATAGACGGTATATTGATTTATTTCTAGTGACACATAGGATTTTAGATCCTCGTTTAACATAAAAAAAACTGCAAACGGAAAATACTTAGATTCATATAGCCAGATACTTAGATTTGAGAAGAAGAAAAGAAAAAAAATTGAGATTTTTGAATTATTATATATATTTCGAAAATGAATAAATTAGAAAATTTGTGGAAATCAGAAAATGTTGCATGAGAAATTTATTCCTTAGTCTTTACGGAAAATGGGTCATTCGTCCAAATATTTTTAAAACATGGTTCTAATGGACGAGTAAAAATTAGTATGGGTGAAATAGACACCAAAAAAAATAGCAAGAATGAAACTGGATTCATCCTGGCTTAAACTTAAAAAAAAAATTGAGGATAAAACTGGGTGCATCCTGGTGGAAATTAAAAATAGGGCTTTTTACAAAAATAGGCCTGTTTTTTTGGTGCTTTTCAATTCTAGGCCTGTTTTTTTATTTATTGCTAGACTAGGCAAGTTTTGACCAAAAGTGATGGATGGAAAGTTAGCCTAGTTAAGTGGATCTAAAAAGACCTAATAGTCCCTTGAATTGTTGGTTTAAGTCTGTATCACTATTTTTTTCATATCAGACCGAGTTAGCTATCCTGACTCGGCTGGTTGGTCCGAGATGCAAATGTGTAAGCGCCATGGCCTGTAATTCATCGAACCAATAACTAGCAACAAAACCCATCTCTTGACCTACCCATTATTCATTAAGCACAACATGTACTCTAACCATATCTCCCTAGCTCCTCTATGTTGGATGTGGTGATAGCAGTTGTAGAGGGGGTGTTAGAGTTCTCTTTCTTCGGCTGTGTTCTTCTTTTATAGTTCAATTCCCTTGCTAGCACAATTCCCTTGCTGAAAGTTCGAATCAGATAGAGACCATGTTCCCGAATCTTGTATAAACTAGATTCACCTCTATATCTCTTCTGTTCATATGCAATATCGACGAAAACAACAGACTTGTTTTTAACTGAATTTTAGCCAAATAAACTCGCCCAAAACTATGACTAACTCCAACCCAGATGATTTCCTTTCGCCTTCGAATTCTCTCGACCTACGTAATTATCTATCGGAAGCGTTACCTAACCGACGGCAAAGCTACTTGATTGAGGCTGAAACAAGAGTCAGTGCGGTTCAGGTATTCTTACAAGCACCTCGTGCGCGTTTTGCTGATGCTTCAGAGATGAACTCCGGCTTGATTTCTAAGACCAAATTATATCTCATTCCCTGCAATGTAATTCAATTCCACAATAACTCTCATTTCTAATTCATTCAAACCTATAAAATACACATTAATCTCTTCACACATCAATGGCATGAGTAACTCTTCTTCCCACGACAATAGGTTTTTCACATGGTTTCCCTCTTCAAAACTCTTACCTAGACATTCTCAAATTCGAATCAAGCCATATCCCAACTTCCTTGATTCTCTGAACTTCAAAAACTTCATTTAACCCCTTCCTTCACTACCAAAATCAATGTGAGCAGTTGATGTTCTTCACTGTTTTTTTTCCGGCTGGGAAATCATGACAATTCTATAACCAAAACCACCACAAGTTCAACCCATTTCTTCCTTGTTTTTTCTCAACTTAAATCATATATTAAAAGCAATCTAAGCTCATCCATTCTCAGTACCATTTTCTTAATCATCTCACTTCTCGGCAAAACTCAACTCAAAACCACCTCCGAATACGATTACAGTCTCAAAGCCAGTTCTGATATGTTCTTGAGAACCATACGAGCCATAGCCGGCTGGCCAATAGTTCGATTTCTTCATGTTTATGACCCACGAGAATCCTGTCCAAGACTCAATCATTCACAACTGCCTCGAGCCATGACAAGACTAACAACTCTTGATAGGGAATAAACCATTCAGGCATTTGAACAAACACCTGATGTGCATTTTTGTGTTCACACAGATTACGTAGTCATTGTTGCTCTCAAAAACCATTAATCTCCTTCCCGGCATTTGCAATCATACAACCCGTTCAATCATTCTTAATTTTTTTGAAACAACTCAACATCAGCATCTTTTCTAATGAATCATCATCTTCAACAGCAACCAATCCTGTCTTCCCTGTTTGATCACCACAAAATCACTAGCCAAACTCCAACTCTGCATACACTTACCTTCTCTAAACCCATTTTCCTTTCCATCATTTTCTCACGAAACATCATCAACATCTATCTGTTCTTGTTTCCAACCAAACTTCAATCCACAATAAAACCCTTTATTCTTATTTTACTAATCAATTTCACTGACACAGAACAGATCCGAATACATCCCAATTCCATTTGTTACTGCTCAATCTCTTCCCTCCAATTTTCCGTCGGCTTCAAAATCTCTGTCAAAAACTCCATGGACTCGAAACTGTAACCCAAAACCTATCTTTTGTTACTGACAAAGTACGGAAAGGGTATTTTCGTAATGTAGGCACCTCCACGATATCTCAATATACGAGATTTTGAACAGATATTGACCCGGTCTCCACGAGATATTGACTGAGATAACGAATTTGGATGGAATCCGTTTAATTGGCCTAGATTTGTAAGAAATAAAAAAAGAGGCCTAGAAACGAAAGTGAGGGTCAGAACAGGCCTACTTCTGTATATAATCCTTAAAAATAAGAAAAAGTATTTGAAAATGTGTAGGATGAAACTGTTTACATCCTGACTATTTTCACATTCTCGTCCATTTAAACAGTATCAAATTTTACATATCTTTTTTACTTAAGAATTGTTGGTTTTGGTTTTTTTAACCAATTTTATAGTCTTTATGTTTTATTTTTTCAAAATTTATAGTTATACGCTGATCCTATCGCCGACTTATTTTATTTGTAATTATAATAACCGGTCACCGTCCTTTCCTGACTGGCTGTATGTCGATTTTTTATTGGTTTTTTTTTTTTTTTTTGAAGTTGTCGATTTTTTTTTGGTATTACCTACTTAAACAACTTTGTTGTCTTATCCACATAACATTACATATCAACTGGGGATTCGCCGGATTTTTTCAACTTTGCTGTAAGTTTCCGAATCGGAATTTGGAATGGATATAGAGATCTACGGAAGATCATCAACGAAGTGAGACCCAATGCTGCTCATTAATTTTGCAGCCTCATGACTATTGCACGCATTTTGAGTCAATATGTAACTTTTTTCGATCAAGGAGGTAACTTGGGGTGAGCATTTGGCCCATAATCCGCGGATTTAACTGGGACCAACCGCATTTTTGCGGATGGATGCCCAAACCGTTCACTAATGGGTTGGATGCGGATGTGATTTTTGGAATCCAACGGATTACGGATTGGATCCGGATGCAACCTTGAAAATCCGTTGGACATCCATAACCGTTAGATTAAGGATATTTATATAGTTTTTAAAAAACATATAGATAGTTTAGGAATTCTTAAGGTGTTTGCTTGGAGTGTTATTCATAACATTTTTATATTTATATACATATATAGAATGTGTAGGTTCTATAAGAAAACGTCGATATTGGTTTTATTTTCTCATAATAAATTTTAATTAAAAAAATCCATTGAATTATCCGTACCCAATTCGTTTATCCGTGCATCCATCGGATGCAAATCCGTAGGATGTGGATTGGATGCGGATGCCAAATTTGAAATCCGTAATTGATTGGATTGGATGCTGATGAGGTAAAAACCGGTCCATATCGGCCCATGCTCACCCCTAGGCAGAATAAAGCGAGGCCCAATGCTGCTCATTAATTTTGCGTCTTCATGACTATTGCATGCATTCTGAATCAATATGTAACTTTTATCGGTCAAGAAAACAAATTTTTGGACCAAGTAGGTAACCAGGCAGATTATAGACCAGTTTTTTCTTTTACAAGAATAAGAAAAAAAATTATTGGCCAATTATCAGATTTTAGTTTACCTAAGTAGATTTGGGGTCACCAAGAAAAATAAATTAAAAGCGAACTAGAAAAATACTCGTTAATCACAATCTTTCATATAGATTAGTACCATTTTTGCTTTATTAATTTAAATTGTGGAAAGTATACCAATAACTTTCATTACCTACTAATTAGTTCAAATACTAGTATCATTTTAAAATAATATTCTTTTGTGATCGTTTATCGAAAATTTTCGAAAACTTTAATTATTTGGATGGTTTATTAGGAGACCTACGCAAAGGGTACACATATAATTATAAAAACATTGTTTCTAAAATTTTACCTTATGGAGTCAATTTTTCATATGTGCACTAATTTATAGAGCATAGCGTCATATAGGCTTATGGAGTCATTTTTAACATGTACACCCTGATTGTCTATATAAACATATGCTTATGAAAAATGGAAGAGTTTTTGGAACTGCTAGAAAAAAAAGGAAGCGACTGAGATTATTGACCTTGTTAAACAACTTGTAGTTGTTTGGTCTTGTGACTCAGATACGTTTAAGTATGTAACTCCTAGTCTTATTTGGAGTAATTGGGAGACCCTCATGAATGTGTAACTCCCTTTGCTTATGTAATGTTTTTTTTTAATATAACCTTTTCTCCGAAAAAAAAAAACATATGCTTATGAAGTCATTTTTTAACATGTGAATCAGCTTGTACGCCCTTGTTATCCGTAAATTACCAAATATTTACGGGAATATCAATCTTGGGATCCAGTGGTCAAAATTATTTTATTTTTGACAAAATGGTGTATCCACGTTAAAGTTCTTTATTAATCCTGTCTTTTAGGGCAAGTAAAATCGTTGACTACTTTTGGTTAACACAAGTCAAGTAACATCCTAGCCAGGCCCAGGCTGCCTTGAGAGACACATGTCAAATTGAGGGAGAAGAAAATCTCTCAACAAAAGAAATTAGTGTGCACAGAAAAGGGGATATCAGTTATCTTTGGCTTGGTAATGGGTGTAATACTTTTCTGAGAAGAGACATACCTTACTCATTTTTCGAGAGTTTTACGAGCAGTAATTCAAAATGCAGTAGGTGTATAATTCCCGGGCGAGATTGGGGTATACCCAGATTAATTGGGGTATACCCAATAAGATAAAATAGGGTCATTTGGAAGTAAAACAAACCATCCATTAACCATATATTTTCTAAATGGCTAATATATCATTGTTTAATTAACACTAAAAATTCTGATTAGGTTAATTAATTGAGTTTAGATTAATTAATTGAGTAGATTAAAACTTATGAAATTAAATTTGGTTTTTGTTTGAACTTATTTGGGAAGATTTTTGATGATTTATTTTTTTTTATTGAGAAAATCTTTTGCAACGGAAATGAAAGCACACAACCCAAACACTTCTAAAAAGGGGATTGCAAAGCTGTTGTGTGAAATCATACTCAAAATTAGATCAAAAATCAACGCTTTCAGTTCTGAAAGTATGAAAAGTCGGCAAGCTCGACGAATGAAGACCATGCCGACTATATTTGGCCGGCAAGGTATTTGAATGAAGAACATGCCGACTAGATTTGGTTGACAGGGTATTTAAATGAAGAAGATGTCGACTTTATTTTTTTGACACATAGGAGACGGATATTGAAAAATAGTAGTCGGCAAGGTCTACCAAAAAAAGAAACCGTCGGCTGTTGAAAATACCATGTCGGCAGTTTTTTCGGCAAGGTCTTCAAAAAATACCCTGCCGACTGTTGAAAAAATTACATGCCGACTAGATTTGGTCGGCAGGGTATTTAAATGAAGAAGATGCCGACTTTATTTTTTTGACACACATGAGACGACTATTGAAAAATAGTAGTCGGCAAGGTCTATAGAAAAAAACATGTCGGTTGTTGAGAAAAATACCCCGCCGGCTGTTGAAAATACCCTACCGGCTGGTTTGTCAGCAAGGTCTTCAAAAAATACCCTGCCGGCTGTTGAAAAAATATACACTCGCCATGGATGTTATGAAAAGTTGGCAAGATATGCATGTTACGACCTTGTCGATCAAAAACACAGAAATCATAATTTTCGATTTCTAACCTAATATAACAATCGAATCACACAACACAATGATGGGTTTGAGTTTAAACATCATTTATAGTCTTCTTTTCGCCGATAGAGTCAACAATTTTTTTGGAAAATCAAAGTTGAAGATTTTTATATGACTTGGTTGATGGAAGATGAAGATGAATATGAAGAAGAAGAGAAGATTAAGAGTTGTTTAGTTTTTTAATTTTAGGGTTAATGAAATTAAGAAATGGGTTTATTTTTAAGATTTAATTAGTTCAAGGGTATTAAAGTAAAATCACACTTTTTAATAATGACACACTATGTGATGATATTTTCAATAATGTTGTAGTAAGAAAGGTTGTCGTTCACTCGGACTTGTTGAAATTGATTTTTAGAATTAATAAAAGAAAATAAAAGAAAAATATATACAAATATTGTCACAGGATGAAGAGATGTGCTGGGACTCAGGATTCGGCCAAACTCATAACAAAAGGTTCAAATATTAATTCTTTTAACAATTATCGCTCAACAAATAAAAACATGGACTCTTATTTTTGTCAAGATAGATTCTCAAAAGATTGGTTGTAAATCCTAAGCATGATGTATCAAAACATTTAAGCTAAGCATACCTCATCAAATTAAATGACAACCAATTAATTCAAATCATATTTCAATTAAAATTAATGCAAAAGTCTTAAAAAAGAATTAAATAATTTTACCCATGTATGAAATTCGTCTTCCTCCGTCGTCCCAGTAATGGGGTCTAGCTCATCATGTTGGAAACACGCTCAAAATATGATTTTATTGCTCAAAGGTGCTTACAAGAGGTGAAAATGGAATAAATATTGAAAACCGGGTTTGTAACAATTATATTTGTTACAAACCAAACTGTTACTAAGAACGATATATATGATGTGTCGCTGGCACTGTTCCAAAACGACTGTCTCCTGAACTACGACCTTCAGTTGAGAGTCGTTGTCACTTTAGCAATACGACTGTCACCTACAGTCTAATGTTCTTCGTTCTCCCCTTTAATGGCAGCAGCAGAGACAAGCTCTGCAACTCTGATTTCTCACCCTATTTCGTTCCCCTAACTCTCCATCACTCACTCTGACCTCTAGAATGCCCTTTTATACTCCTCAGGCCAACAAGTCGCGAGTTTAATTCACGAATCTTCTCACATAACTCGAGAATATTTTTTTCTTGATTTCCCGTATCTGCAGCTGCAAATCACGAGCAGAGTTTCCTTCTTTATCGCAATCACAGTCCAATCTCTCTCAACACGTTGATCTCGAGTTTCAGTCAGAGGAAAACTCTGTTATCCACACGTCCAACTACTAAAAATACAAGCGAGAATATTTTGTTTCCCTATAGTGAAAATAACACGTCACACTCCTTTTCTTCCGAATATCTTCCCTGTTTTGACGTAACGCGCCAACAAGCATCGAATCCCAGCCAAATCTCCGCATAAACCTCTTCAAAACCAAATCAGAAGAACCCCGATAATATATACTCCTTGTTTTATCCAAAACCATGATTCTAGCCAATTCTGGTTGAATCGAACAGACATACCAAGCATGTTAAGCCCAAACAGGTTGATTGAAAACGATTCCAGCGATTGAATCACTCTCGAGATACCCCAAAAATCCAACCCTAATATTGTTACTTCGCTGCAACACTTTTCCCGCCAAAACTGGAAATTTAAATGGTAGGGATGACCTCCCCTAACAGACATCGGGTGCAATAGCAATTGCCGCTCCTGGGGTGTAAATAGTAATTGA
This sequence comes from Papaver armeniacum, assembly GCA_023531295.1. Classification (NCBI taxonomy): domain Eukaryota; kingdom Viridiplantae; phylum Streptophyta; class Magnoliopsida; order Ranunculales; family Papaveraceae; genus Papaver; species Papaver armeniacum. The sequence goes on along the minus strand of JAJJWW010019187.1, from coordinate 2,051 downwards.
GGTGCCCCTTAACCAAAAAGAGAGTCCAAATAGCACGTGTCCTCCGGGTGCTTTAGACAACTTTTCGAGCCGAATTTTCCAAAAATGTTTATTGCCCAAAAATACCTAAAAACACATAAAACACCAAAATTAATACAAAATCGAGTGCCAACAATATATAGTATTGAGATCAAATTAGACACAAAAATATGTCTATCACTATGTTCCCTTAAAATTGGGTATACCCCGATCTCGCCGGGTATAATTCGCTTTAGAAATTTGGGTTCCCCGCTGAAATCCGGTACACATACATGCGAGGAGTATAATCAGCAGATACGTATATAAAACAATGTACCCATAACAAGTAAATAGAGTATAATTGGAAGGAGTCTAGTTTCCACTAGATCTAGGGTGCATCTTTACTTTTAAAACTTGTAAAAAAGACATCCCTTGGTCAGATTCACTTTGGCTTTTTTTAAATACAGCCCATGTTTTTATTAACCATAACCCATATTATTTATAACCCACGTTTGATTTTCAATTTATTAACCATAGCCCAAATCATAACCCAAAATATATTTACTGAGTTAATAGGGATTCATGGCTAGTTAGTGAGTTAAACCGATATATAACCGATCCATATATATGATTCGCCTATTCAAACAGACTTTAAAAATATAACTCGTTTTAACTGATTTTAAACATATATTCTCTTCTTCCTCCTGGAGTCATAAACCCAGTAACTTTCCAAAATTTTCAAAAACCAGTCAACCAAAGCATTTCCGGGGTTTAATCTGCTATTTAATCTGCTCGTTAATCTGCTATTTAATCTGCTATTTCCGGGGTTTAATCTGCTATTTAATCTGCTCGTTAAATAGCAGATTTAAAATCTAAATGGTTTTTCAATCGATAAAAGCCACAAAGCACACAATTATATAATATATAGACATGATATAGATGGTTTCTCAATCAATATGAGATAACAAAAAAACTATTATATAAGATACGCATTCAATTTTGTTTACACAGATTTTTCTTGTACAGTCATAGCTCAAACAGGATGAACTAATTCACAAAACAAAAAATGGAAGAAGTTTTCCTAGAACACGCGGTTAACAAAAGGTATCCCTGTTTGTCACATTTAAGCTTTCAGCATTCAGTATGACAACGAGTACTCATTAATTATATTGATTTAATAAAGATTAAAAACGAATTTTCGTCACCATATACAGTTGTAACATTTTCCATGAACATAATGAGTTAAGAAAAAATGGACTTCGATACCGTACACACAAATTTTGGCAATCAAGAATTTGAGATTGTATAAATGGAAGACGCTCAAGGTCAAAAAAGTGTCGGCACTGGACGAGGGTGCCAAAGAAGTATCATGTTCTTGTGCTTGATTCTCTTGGTCATAAAGATAAGATTTTGTTCACAAATTTGATATCAGGTGCTATTCAATCGGATGTTGGGATTTTTACCATTAATGCTAGGGCTGCACAACGGGTAGGGTGGGTAGGATATGGCCTATTTCGTCACCCTACCCTCTGAATGGCGGGTAAGAAATTTTTTACCCGCCACCCTACCCGCCATTAAACGGGTAAGACCCTACCCGACCCATTTAATGGTGCGGGTAGGATAGGGTGACGGGTATAACCGTTTTTTTTCCTCTCCTGGTTTTGCTTTGACTGTGTAAAAAAAGGCTTCAAAACTTGCAACAGCCGAAAAATCAGTCTACCTGAATATGTACCTAATGGTTATATCTCACAAAAACCTTCCCCTCCACCTAATAACATCCCATATATTTCCAATAAGAAACAGAGAAAAACAAAATTAAAAATGAGAAGAAAAAAAAATACTTATAATTTCGATTCATTTAGAAACGTTTCCTTAAACGAAAACTCGGTAGTATCGTAATTATCAACGAGAATTGCTGCATCTGTAGAAGAAGAACTAGCACAGATTCTATGAGTTCTCGTTATAGTTATTACAAAACTTCTTCTTCCATCATTCTTCCAACCTAATTTCGTATGATTATACTTTAAACCTAACTTAGAATCATGATTGTAGGT
>JAJJWW010019186.1:0-34626 GCA_023531295.1 Papaver armeniacum | reverse complement strand
CCAAAACCATAAAATCAAAACATTAAAAACTCATTTTCTCCAACAATAAAATCACCACATGGTAAAGTACAATTCACGTTTATAGAGCTATGTATAAACCCCATTCCAAGGTACCTAACAAAGTCTATACATGTATGGCAGTGAAACACAAATTCGCATAGAATCATGAATTTCCATGTTCTAACCTATATGTATGAATGGTTGATTCTAGCATATTAACTACTTCTAGCAAATACCCATGTCATAATTAACTTATAAAAATCAAAGTATAGTTCTAGTTCAAAGTTTTACCAACAACTTCATCATGATCATCCGATTCCTATTGCTTTCTAATTAACTTCATCATAATTAGCTTCCGCTCCTATTGCTTTCTACTCTTCCCCTTGTCTCCTTTTGCTTCCATGATGATCAGAATACCATCTATAACTCTCTACTACCAGCCCTACTGTTGGTTTCTCTTTGAATTGTCAATTCCTAACCATCAACATCATCACATAGTTGGCTAACAACATATCAACTATTCCTTCCTTAAAGAATACGTTTTGTTTCATTACTATCAATCCCTATTTCTCTTTTCTAATATTTGAACAAAAACTCAGTGACGCACCTCATAATCGACCAAAACACAACAACACCTTCTTAATTAATTAACCATTAAGATAATTTAAACCTATTTAGTTATTAATTAAATTTAGGTTAAGTTAAAATAGATTTTACTATTACTGTCACTTGAAAAATACAAAGGGGTGTCCTTTTACTAACCAAAGGTCCGGTCAGGTCAAGCCAACCGTCAAGGTTCGTCGGTCAACGGTAGAGTTAACTCCGGTTGACTTTAGTCAAACTTCACCATCTAAATTTCGGATTGCGATATCTTTCTCATCCGGTGTCCGATCGACGCGATCTAGTAGTCCATTTCGCATAACTTTTCGATATCTATCTAACGGTAATAGTCTCATGTCCAAATTAATATTTTATTAGTTATTATAATTAATAATAAAATTTGATTAATCGAGTCATTAGCGGCTAAATGGTCTCTTAATCCTCTCAAAGCAAGTGTCACTTTAACCTCACCAAACTCATTGGAGAAGACGACGCAAGAGCAACCGTAGCCAATAATAATAACATCGTCCACACAGAGTGCCCATACAAACCATGATTCAGAATATTACCATCAAGATCAGAAAGTTAGACAAACAAGCATAGTATGCACACGAGTGATTTCCCTCAAATAAAATAGTATATATAATATCATAACGGATGAATTACCGCGCTACTAGGTAATATTCAAACGAATGAGTTACCGCCCTACTATATTAATAAGCAATAATATTCAAACGGATGACTTACCGCCATACTAATGAAATAGTTATAATAATATTTAAACGGATAAATTACCACATGTTGATGGTGGATTTTAGACAAAGGGTAAAATCGTAAAACCCCAAATAACCTAATGTCACCGATGACACATTTATTAGAACATTTAACGCATGTAGTCAGTAATTAATAGGGTATTTTTTTCAAATTAGGTTACAACGAACAAAACCCTAATTCCCTCCGTGCCAATGGCAAATCATGCCACCACACCTAACCCAAGCTAGCCACGCCATGCCAAACGCACTCGCCTTGGCCCTAGCTATTCTAGTCACACTAAACGCGCCAAAGCATGCCAACCATGCTAGCCGCACCTCCGTGCCAATGGCAAATCATGCCCGACCACACCTAGCCAAGCTTGGGCCGCACCTCCGTGCCAGTGGAAAATCATGCCAGCCATACCAAACGCGCCAAAGCATGCCAACCATGCTAGCCGCACCTCCGTGCCAATGGCAAATCATGCCATCCACACCAAACGTGCTAAAGCATGCCAACCATGCTAGCCGTGACTCTCGCGGCCAACGGCAAATCATGCCAGCCACACCTAGCCTGGGTTAGCCGCACCTCCGTGCCAATGGCAAATAATGCCAGCCACACTTATCCTGGCTAGCCGCACCTCCGTGCCAATGTCAAATCATGCCAGCCACACTTAGTCCGAGCTAGCTGCGCCATGCCAAACGCACTCTGCCTTGGCCCTAGCTATGCTGGTCACGCCACGCTAATTTAACACCCATACCTTGGCCCTAGCCACGCCATGCCAAAGTACTCCAGACTTGCAAACCATGCAACCTAGGCCAAATTGGCCACGCATGCCATTGGCACATGCCAACATGCTCGTCCTACTGTATGCGACCCAAATTGGCCACGCAGCCATTGTCACATGCCAACACGCCTCGCTGGTAGCTTTTCCTACCAGCACGCGACCCAAATTGGCCACGCATGCCATTGCACATGCCAACACGCTCGTTGGTAGCTTTTCCCGCCAGACGCAACCCAAATTGGCCACGCATGCCAACACGCCACCGGTAGCTTTTCCTACCAGGACGCGACCCAAGTTGGCCACGCATGCCATTGGCACATGCCAACATGCATCGCCGGGTAGCTTTTTCTTACCAGACATAGCCCTAATGGCCATGCGTGCCATTGACACATGCCAAACACGCACGCTGGTAGCCTAACTTGCAAACCGTGCAACCTACCATCAAGGCATTCCGCACACGCCATTGGCACTTGCCACCACACGCCACTAGCAAACCTCTCGGGGCATCGCCACTTACACTCAACGCACAACCTACCACCAAAGCATTCCGCACATGCCATCGGAACATGCCACACACGCCACTAGCAACTCTGGCGTTGCCACTTGCATTCAAGGTGCAACCCGCAACAAAGGCATTCCGCACATGCCAATGGCACATGCCACACGCGCCTCTAGCAGCGCCACTTGCACTCAAGGTGCAACCAACACTCGAGACATCAACACAACTGGGGGATGCTTTCTAGGGTTTTGGTTTGGCGGTCACAGCATGCAGTACACTACGCTCACATTAAGAAAGCGTGAATAGGAATAAAGCGGTCAAATAAATGAGGAAATAATGGTGAAAACGTTTGCTCCCATAAACACCTTGTGGTTACCACCTCCTCCCATTATTTCACCCTTTACTCTCTTCCTTCATGAGGCCATGGTATGTTTCAATCTCGACTTGTATAAATAGGTCTTACCTATTTCCACCCCGGACAACAAGTCTCTACGAGAGAAAATACAACACTCTCGAAAAGGCAACTTTGCAAGCTCTCCAAAAGCTTTCATCTCTTGCAAGCTTCCTAAGCTTTCACTTTCCCCGATACAAGTCGAGACACTACTCTCCCGTAACTATTCTCGGTCTCAACACCTTTCTTTGCTTCCCTCCCCAAATCAACCCTTCTCTTCCACTTTGCACCGAAGCAAGTCCGAACGGCCATTTCTTGGTTTAGGCCGGTTTGTACCTGATTGATCTCTAGAATCTATAAAGTGCTCACGTGCGGCACATTTGTTTAGGGTTTAAACCAGCTTTCTCACCACCTACCGAATTTACCGAAATCGGCGGAAACATTTTTACCCATAAACAATCGGCGACCACAATGGAGGATTGATCTATCGGCCACAATGTCGATCACGATCTCGTTCTTCGACCCGATGTCAAGATGGTAGGGGAAGGCGACACCAATCCGACTAACCGCCAAACAACCCTTGCTAATTGTAAAAACTACACCGGAAAACTTGGGACTCGCGAAGATGCTACCGCCGATCGGGGACTTATCAAGCGATGCTACCAAAGAAAGCCGCCTTTTACATGGAGAGGGGCGTGTTCGCAAAACCTCGGGAGTGAGTAAATTTAGACCGGGCAAGATATACGATCTGTTTTTAGGTTCTTAATAAAACCGTCATACTCTCGTGCCTTGTGCCTATTGCTAGCACACACTTTCACAAAAGCAATATTCCTTTCACAAACATAATCGAGTTATATTATCAAAACCATTCATCCCGAAATAATCCAATATCCTCAAAAGCTACCACCGTCTATCAAAACCGGTCGAACTTTGAACCAGACATCCAGTATGTTTTTCAAAAAAAAAAAAGAGAAGAAGAACCTAAATGAAAGTTTAACAGAGAAACATTCAAGGAAAAATCATCCAACAGAGGTCTCACTGGAGAAAGTCAACTTTGCGTCCTTTCAAGAGCCGCTTCTTCATAGTTAACATCTTGAAAGCTTTTAGAGTTCTACCTCCTCGTCGTGCAATCTCCTCCGAAAGGCTTTTCGATTGCTTGCATCTTTCGACTGGATCTCAAGAAGGCCTTCGACAAACCACGGCGTTGAACTCCTTTTTCACGCACACGTCGCGATGGTGCTCCCGGTGGGCAATAACGTCTTCGAAACTATGTGACCAACAATTTCACGATATCCCTCGATGGAAGATAAAGCCTCTTCGACACGCTTAACCGCCGTAAATCGACTAGTGACCTTCTTGGTCAGGCCATATGTCCGTACTTCTCCTGATTCGGTGTACAACGCCTCATACTTAGCCAAAGACAATAAACCGCCAACCAAAGACATGACCTGGATAAGGAACCAAGTACGGGGATCAAAATGGCGCCTCGCAACGGCCTCACGACTCGCAAAGGGTCTTCTTCCCATGTCTACGGCAGCAACCATCAGAGAATCATCCACCGTTTGAACCGCATATGTGCCCGACAATCAAGCTAACTCCCATCTCCAAGTCACTGGCGGTGGCCACCAAAGGCAAGTTTTCGTGTGGCTCCACCCCCGTAATCGCGTCCTCCGAATCGGATTCCTTCGCGAACTTGAGTTAGACATTTTTCAAAAGAATAAATGGAAGAAGAAAGAAAAGAAGCGCGAAACTCACCGAACCACTTCCAGAAAAAGAACCAGTGATGCCATAGGAATCACTCTCACTTGTCGAACTTTCTTCTTTCTCTGACTCATCACCGCTATGAGTAGGCTCGTCGCCGGGAATTCTTCGAAGAAATTGCCGTTCTGGCAACGTGCAAGGGCGGCCAAAGCATTAACACTACTGCCCGAAGAAACAAGACACATGTTTTCGCAGAAATTCACGTGTTTTGAGACAAACCAACAAGGAGGCGACACATACCTGGTTATTGGAAGAAATGAAAGACACGAGAGTTGCGGAAGGATCTTTTGAAACCGCCCCGAACCCGCCAAAGACGATTCTTCGTTCTCTTCCTTTGCAGCTGGGACTTTCCGAGCTGCCGGGTAACTTTAACAGGGATCTCTCAACATTGATACTTCTTCAAAACTCGGGGGAAGGTTTACAACGAACATTCTCCACCCACGTTATTTACAAAATCTTGGATCATAGTGAACTCATCGCACGTAACTCATTATAGCCAAAAGTCGTCGGGTTACTTCTTCCGTCACGAAAGAAGGGAAGGCGATACCCGCTCATGGGCACTAGCGTTGAGGCGGCATGCAATGAATCCTTAGAACCACCAAATTGGTAAACAAGAGGCACACCTTGATCGAAACCCATGTGACGAGCAAGACGGCCAATATTGTAAGCGCCTATTCTGGAAGATCCCATGAAGAAAGACGGCATATAGCCATGACATGCAGCTTTGAATAAATAAGTTTTCACCAACACTCAAGTTGCCGTCGTAAGATAAAGACATGATCGGAGCGAGAAGCAAAGGTGTCAATTTGAGTCACCGACCCTGGACCGGCTCCCATGGGCGAAAATTGATTTCATGCGACTTATCGAGAAGACTAACAAGCTCATGACAACTCTTGGACGCTTGTTCACCCATCGAAGAATTCGGAGCCGCCCCAACTCGCAGAATCGAAGGCAACAGCTTTCGAGCATACTTCTCAAAGTGCTCCCATAGCCGGCCTTTGCGGAAAAAGCAACGTGCACATATGAATCCACTTTCATGAAAACCATTCAAACTCGCATGTTCTAACTAGGTGATCCATGCACATACAGGGAACCAAGGAATAGCTTGCCAATGGGAAGAACTTAACCTTTTGCTAACTTCACAAAGAATCACTAAAGCAACTCGGTCTTATTTCCTTCTTGCCGTAACCATCATCAAAATGTCTCTACACAAACTGTGCCAAAATGCCGCAACATGAAGATCATCGCTTTGCATTTAGGTTCCGGCTGTCCTGAAACCATTGAGATATCCACCACCAGTAAAAGCACCTTTCATCCTCTTTCTAGACAATCCTTCGACTTTGCAGCCGGAGTCTTTTCGAGCCGCAATCTTCCCAACTTAGCGGCAAGGCCTTCCGTAATACCCGATATTTTTTTATTTAACTTGTTCGGAGCCCAAGTTACCTCGTAGCTTGTTATTTAGGTTGTTGTTCCTCAGCGTTTGCCTGTGGGTTGCTTGAACTAGAAAGCTATGGGTGGAAATAGAGTCACTTAATTTATTTTAGTAAATAGATAAAATTAAGAGAAAATGAAAAGATAAACAAAATAATAAATTTACATATTAGTGCTAGTTTTAATATAGCATTAATCTAGGTTTTGTAATTATAATTAAAATTAGGAGAGATAGTTAGAGGTTAGAAAAGAAAAAGATATGAGAAGAAGAAGGAGATGGGGATAGGTTTCTTATAGAGAAGAAGAGCATGGTGAATCAAGAGGATCAAAGGAATTAAGGTAGAATGTTTAATCCCTTTTCTTTTGTGTTTCTTTGTTATACTTTTGTTTTCCATTTTGTTTATTCTTATATCATTAGGGTTCTGAAATTTGTATATTTAATTTGATGCATATTATTGATGATCAGACTTCTATTATTGTTAGATAACATGATTAGGTACCCATGGTTAAATTTTTTTGAGAATAATACACCACAAATTCACTGTTCAATGTGTGTTTGAATTTGGATGTTAGTTTCTGAAATTCTGGACAGTTCTGCTTTGATGTGTTTTTGATATTCATAGGAAGTCTTAATGATGCTAAAACGATTTGAGTCCTTAATAAAAGTTGTAGATTTGTGATTTATCTATCAGTGTGCTTTGTATTGAGTCAATTTGACATTTCTATGAATTTACCATGAATTGTTTGGTAATGACATGTAATCTGCCCAGTTTTTAGGATATCCTTGTAAATTCAATAATTTTTGTTTGAACCGTTGGTTTTCTGTGAAATTTAGATATGTTGTTGCTTATGGAGCAATGTATGTTCTGTATAAGTTTCAGGAAGATCGGATGAATAAATCACCCAAATATGTATGATGCAAACTGGATGCAGTTAGCTTGTTTGTAGAAATGCTTGAAAGATAATTATGTTCTTATGCTATGGTTGCTTGTGTTGTGTGTAAAAACAATTTATAAAAGGAAATGAGTTCATATTTTTCCGTTAGATGGAATATCGTTTCATGCTAACGGCGGGTAATGATCCCCGAGAGTTAAATGGGTAATGATCCCCATAGGAACTTTTGTTCCTGACCATCGATGGAGGCTGTCCGTGCCGATAAACGATAGGTGGGTGTACGAACCAAGGTTTTCGTACCGTGAACTCATGGTTTGAGGTGATATATAAATATGTAAATAATGTGTTCAAAATCTAAATTAAATGAGTTATTGGAAACATAATCGGTGTTATGAACTCATTTGTGAAATTCAAATGGATGAATTGTTGAAAACAATATTGTTGTTGCGAATTGATGAGTTGAATCCTAAATGGATGATTTGATAAATGGTTTTGTTGATAATACTATAAATGTTGTGAACTCATGGCGTGTTGGTGACAATATTAATTTGTGAATCGTGTGTTGGAATCTCTTATGTGAATGATTAGTGGAAACATTATTGGTTTTATGAACTTATATGTTGAAAGCTTATTAGATAAATTATTGACAATAATATTGACGTTGTGAACTCATGATTGGACAAATGAATTAAATGATTTAGTGAAAATAATATTTGTGAGGTAATGTTGTTGGTTGAATATATTCGTTGAAGTTACATTGTATTTCTTATCGTATGTTGATAATACTATAATTGTTGTGAACTCATGGCGTGTTGGTGACAATATTAATTTGTGAATCGTGTGTTGGAATCTCTTATGTGAATGATTAGTGGAAACATTATTGGTTTTATGAACTTATATGTTGAAAGCTTATTAGATAAATTATTGACAGTAATATTGACGTTGTGAACTCATGATTGGACAAATGAATTAAATGATTTAGTGAAAATAATATTTGTGAGGTAATGTTGTTGGTTGAATATATTCGTTGAAGTTACATTGTATTTCTTATCGTATGTTATTCCTTGATAAAATGATTATGTTTGCGCATCTTTAGAGAATAGGGGTGCATTCTATTGAGCTGTCATCTCACCCCAATTGACATCCTTGCAGATTTATCAGAGTGGTGCAATAAAGCTAGGAATGAGTAGCTTAGTGATTGAATTGCATAATTGTATTGCTTGAAATGTAATTTGAAATTATATGTTTGGTTGAAATCGTTATTAAGATAATAAAGGGATTTATATGCTTCATTTATGTTATATAAAGTTTCAACTATGTTTTGTGCAAAAGTAAATTAGCAAAAAATATGTGTGCAAAACTCTTCCGGCCCGTAACGCTTGAAATTCGGATCCCATATGGGTTTGACCTGGTCCGGAACTCGGGGTGTTAAAGTTGGTATCGAGCTCTAGGCTTTAGATCTTGAATGGGACTTGTAAAATAAAATATTTTTTTTATGTTGCTATGCATGCTTGTTTGGTTTGATTGGTCTATTACTCGTTCCATGTTTTAAGTTGTATACTTGCTTTTCTGGAATTCATACGAATAGCTAGTTGTGTGTTGGATTGTTTTGTTACTAATTATTTTATTTATTTTATGTTAAATTTTAAAATGATAAGTATATTCTAAATTTCGGGACGAAATTTGTTTTAAGGGTGGTAGAATGTAATACCCGGTATTTTTTATTTACTGGTTCGGGTCGGGTTACACCTCGTAGCTTGTTATTTAGGTTGTTGTTCCTTGGCGTTTGCCTAGGTGGGTTGCTTGAACTAGGAAAGCTATGGGTGGAAATAGAGTCACTTAATTTATTTTAGTAAATAGATAAAATTAAGAGAAAATGAAAAGATAAACAAAATAATAAATTTACATATTAGTGCTAGTTTTAATATAGTATTAATCTAGGTTTTGTAATTATAATTAAAATTAGGAGAGATAGTTAGAGGTTAGAAAAGAAAAAGATATGAGAAGAAGAAGGAGATGGGGATAGGTTTCTTATAGAGAAGAAGAGCATGGTGAATCAAGAGGATCAAAGGAATTAAGGTAGAATGTTTAATCCCTTTTCTCTTTGTGTTTCTTTGTTATACTTTGTTTTCCATTTTGTTTATTCTTATATCATTAGGGTTCTGAAATTTGTATATTTAATTTGATGCATATTATTGATGATCAGACTTCTATTATTGTTAGATAACATGATTAGGTACCCATGGTTAAATTTTGAGAACAATACACCACAAATTCACCGTTCAATGTGTGTTTGAATTTGGATGTTAGTTTCTGAAATTCTGGACAGTTCTGCTTTGATGTGTTTTTGATATTCATAGGAAGTCTTAATGATGCTAAAACGATTTGAGTCCTTAATAAAAGTTGTAGATTTGTGATTTATCTATCAGTGTGCTTTGTATTGAGTCAATTTGACATTTCTATGAATTTACCATGAATTGTTTGGTAATGACATGTAATCTGCCCAGTTTTTAGGATATCCTTGTAAATTCAATAATTTTTGTTTGAACCGTTGGTTTTCTGTGAAATTTAGATATGTTGTTGCTTATGGAGCAATGTATGTTCTGTATAAGTTTCAGGAAGATCGGATGAATAAATCACCCAAATATGTATGATGCAAACTGGATGCAGTTAGCTTGTTTGTAGAAATGCTTGAAAGATAATTATGTTCTTATGCTATGGTTGCTTGTGTTGTGTGTAAAAACAATTTATAAAAGGAAATGAGTTCATGTTTTTCCGTTAGATGGAATATCGTTTCATGCTAACGGCGGGTAATGATCCCCGAGAGTTAAATGGGTAATGATCCCCATGGGAACTTGTGTTTCCCGACCATCGATGGCGGCTGTCCGTGCCGGTAAACGATAGGTGGTGTACGAACCAAGGTTTTCGTACTGTGAATGAAACGGGTAATGATCCCCGAGAGCAAATGGGTATGATCCCCATAGGAACTTTTGTTCCTGACCATCGATGGAGGCTGTCCGTGCCGATAAACGATAGGTGGGTGTACGAACCAAGGTTTTCGTACCGTGAACTCATGGTTTGAGGTGATATATAAATATGTAAATAATGTGTTCAAAATCTAAATTAAATGAGTTATTGGAAACATAATCGGTGTTATGAACTCATTTGTGAAATTCAAATGGATGAATTGTTGAAAACAATATTGTTGTTGCGAATTGATGAGTTGAATCCTAAATGGATGATTTGATAAATGGTTTTGTTGATAATACTATAATTGTTGTGAACTCATGGCGTGTTGGTGACAATATTAATTTGTGAATCGTGTGTTGGAATCTCTTATGTGAATGATTAGTGGAAACATTATTGGTTTTATGAACTTATATGTTGAAAGCTTATTAGATAAATTATTGACAATAATATTGACGTTGTGAACTCATGATTGGACAAATGAATTAAATGACTTAGTGAAAATAATATTTGTGAGGTAATGTTGTTGGTTGAATATATTCGTTGAAGTTACATTGTATTTCTTATCGTATGTTATTCCTTGATAAAATGATTATGTTTGCGCATCTTTAGAGAATAGGGGTGCATTCTATTGAGTCATTATCTCACCCCAATTGACATCCTTGCAGATTTATCAGAGTGGTGCAAAATAAAGCTAGGAATGAGTAGCTTAGTGATTGAATTGCATAATTGTATTGCTTGAAATGTAATTTGAAATAATATGTTTGGTTGAAATCGTTATTAAGATAATAAGCGGATTTATATGCTTCAGTTTATGTTATATAAAGTTTCAACTATGTTTTGTGCAAAAGTAAATTAGCAAAAAATATGTGTGCAAAACTCTTTCCGACCCGTAACACTTCGAGTTCGGATCCCCATATGGGTTTGACCCTGGTCCGGAACTCGGGGTGTTACACTTACCGCATCTTCTCCTCACCTTCGACAATCGGATATTAAGATTCCCTTCTGCACGAAGATCCAAAGAAGAGAGCCACACTCTCCAAGGAGAAGGTTATTTCACCCCATCTACATATGATCGTATGGGTGTCCGAACACCATCCGGAGATGAAAGCAACCAATCCCGGATATCATTCCTAATCTGAAATTTATCAAGCTCGACGACATCAATAACTGCGCTCGAGTCAAGTTGGTATTTATGTGCTCCCTACTCACCATGAACTCAACCCATCTATCAAAAGAACGCAATGGGCTTTGACACATCCCGAAATCAATGTTGGAAGAAGAATATACCCCTTTATGAAGACGACAACCGTATGGTGTTCTCTGGGCGAACCGAACGTGTTTTCTTTTCATCTTCACCACCGGTTAACAAAATTGGCACGAAACCCGGGTGATTATTCCGAGAAGGGGCGAGGGGTCTAGCAAAGAATTCATCATCCGTGTTTTGTTTGGAACTATGAACATCCTTCGATGAGGCGAAATTTTGTTCGTGTAACATCTTGTCGGATTTCTTCATAGCAACTTAGTAACGAGATATCTACACACGGAGAAAGACGAAATTATCTCCCTGACACATAACCGCACCCAATAAAAAAAAGAGAGAGGGTGTATTCTCTACGGAGTTCAAAACTCGCACACGCAAAGATTTTCTTCAGGGTTCAAAATTATATACGCAAGATTTTCTACGAGCTCGAATGCGTCTATGGTATCCTTCTTCGGGTTCAAAATTATATATGGAGCATTTTTCTACGGGTTCAAAATCGCTCGCGTGATATTTTCTTCAAGTCCGAAATTCATATATGCAATATTTCCTATGGGTTCGAAGTCATATGAAGCACATATACGACATTCTCTACGGGTTCGAAAATGTACACGTAGTATCTTCTTCAGGTTCAAAAACTTATATACGCAAAGTATTTTATACGGCTCAAGTGCGTCAGCGGTATCCTTCTTCGGGTTCAAGACTATATACGCAGTATTTTCTACGAGCTCGAATGTGTCTATGGTATCCTTCTTCGGGTTCAAAATTATATATGGAGCGTTTTTCTACGGGTTCGAATCATATATACTTCAGTATTTCCCTTTGGGTGCATATATACAATATTTTCTACAAGAAGCACGCCAAGAAATCATATGCGCAATATCATTGCAAGGATTATAAAACGCCTACTTTTAGGGTTTGCACCTACATGAAAAAGGAAACAAGAGAAGTCTTTGGAAGACATACACGAAATCGGTTTTCTTTATGACTCGCCGCTAGTATGAAAAGATGAAAGAACAAAGATGAGAGAAAGGGATTTTATATATATGGGCGTGGATATTCTCCAATAGGGAGGATTTCCCTATACCAAAAATCGTGCATATAAGGAACGGCCCACAAGGGCGCCTAACTTCCCAACGTTGCCCAAGTAGCACCGGTCCCACCAATTGCGCCCAACTTCCCAACGTCGCCCAAGTTGCACCTAGGTCCCACCAATTGCGCCCAACTTCCCAACGCCGCCCAAGTCACGCCCCTAGCACGATCGACTTCCCATTTTGCGCTGGTCCCCACCCGCCTAGCACGCCGCTTTCCCAACTCATGTCAACTTCTCAATGCCACCCAGCTTCCTACCTCTCAATGACGCCGACTTCCCAATTGTGCCAACATCCCAATTTGCGCAAAATCGCGCAGAGGCAAGGATTTCAAATCCTCGTTTATAAAAAGGTCGACAAGCCTCTTCAATTCTCTTTACGATTTGTTGTTGATAGTTTGTCACCATCTTATGCTTACCTCACAACAAAGCTCCTGTTCCGAGCTAGCGGGGGACTTAATGTTGATGGTGGATTTTAGACAAAGGGTAAAATCGTAAAACCCCAAATAACCTAATGTCACCGATGACACATTTATTAGAACATTTAATGCATGTAGTCGTTAATTAATAGGGGTATTTTTTCAAATTAGGGTTACAACGAACAAAACCCTAATTCCCCTCCGTGCCAATGGCAAATCATGCCGACCACACCTAGCCAAGCTAGTCGCGCCATGCCAAACGCACTCTTGCCTTGGCCCTAGCTATGCTAGTCACACCAAACGCGCCAAAGCATGCCAACCATGCTAGCCGCACCTCCGTGCCAATGGCAAATCATGCCACCACACCTAGCCCAAGCTAGCCGCACCTCCGTGCAATGGCAAATCATGCCAGCCACACCAAACGCGCCAAAAGCATGCCAACCATGCTAGCCGCACCTCCGTGCCAATGGCAAATCATGCCACCATACCTAGCCCAAGCTAGCCGCACCTCGTGCCAATGGCAAATCATGCCAACCACACCAAACGCGCCAAAGCATGCCAACCATGCTAGCCGCACCTCCGTGCCAATGGCAAATCATGCCCACCCACCTAGCCCAAGATAGCCGCACCTCCGTGCCAATGGAAAATCATGCCAGACCACCAAACGTGCCAAAGCATGACAACCATGCTAGCCGCACCTCCGTGCCAATAGCAAATCATGCCAGCCACACCTAGCCCAAGCTAGCCGCACCTCCGTGCCAATGGAAAATCATGCCATCCACACTTAGCCCGAGCTAGCCGCGCCATGCCAAATGCACTCTGCCTTGGCCCTAGCTACGCTGGTTACGCCACGCCAAGCCAAACACCCTTACCTTGGCCTTAGCCGCGCCATGCCAAAGTAGCGCCCGCACCTAGGCTTGCAAACCATGCAACCTAGGCCAAATTGGCCACGCATGCCATTTGGCACATGCCAACATGCTCATTGGTAGCTTTTCCTACCGTGCGCGACCCAAATTGGCCACGCAGGCCATTGGCACATGCCAACACGCTCGCTGGTAGCTTTTCCTACCAAGGCGCAACCCAAATTGGCCACGCATGCCATTGGCACATGCCAACACGCTCTCTGGTAGCTTTTCCTACCAGGACGCGACCCAAATTGGCCACGCATGCCATTGGCACATGCCAACACGCTCGCTGGTAGCTTTTCTCGCCAGGACGCAACCCAAATTGGCCACGCATGCCAACACGCTCACTTTGTAGCTTTTCCTACCAGGGCGCGACCTGTTGGCCACGCATGCCATTGGCACATGCCAACATGCATCGCTGGTAGCTTTTCTTACCGGGACATAGCCTAATGGCCATGCGTGCCATTGACACATGCCAAACACGCACGCTGGTAACCTAACTTGCAAACCGTGCAACCTACCATCAAGCATTCCGCACACGCCATTGGCACTTTCCATACACGCCACTAGCAGCTCGCATTGCCACTTACACTCAACGTACAACCTACCACCAAAGCATTTCGCACATGCCATTGGCACATGCCACACACGCCACTAGCGGCTCGGCGTTGCCACTTGCACTCAAGGTGCAACCCGACAACAAAGGTATTCCGCACATGCCAGTGGCACATGCCACACGCGCCTCTAGCAGCGCCACTTGCACTCAAGGTGCAACCAACACTCAAGACATCAACACAAACTGGGGGATGCTTTCTAGGGTTATGGTTTGGCGGTCACAAAGATGCGGCGTACACTACGCTCACATTAAGAAAGCGTGAATAGGAATAAAGCGGTCAAATAAATGAGGAAATAATGGTGAAAACGTTTTCACCCATAAACACCTTGCGGTTACCACCTCCTCCCATTATTTCACCCTTTACTCTCTTCCTTCATGAGGCCATGGTACGTTTCAGCCTCTACTTGTATAAATAGGTCTTACCTATTTCCACCAGATAACAAGTCTTGGTCAGGAGAAAAATACAACACTCTCAGAAAAGGCAACTTTGCAAGCTCTCCAAAAAGCTTTCATCTCTTGCAAGCTTCCTAAGCTTTCACTTTCTGATACAAGTCGAGACACTACTCTCCCAGAACTATTCTGGTCTCAAAACCTTTCTTTGCTTCCCTCCCCAAATCAACCCTTCTCCTCCACTTTGTGACCGAAGCAAGTTTGGAACGGCTATTTCTTGGTTTAGGCCGGACTTGTACAGATTGATCTCTTGAATCTATAAAGTGCTCACGTGCAGCACATTTGTTTAGGGTTTAAACCAGTTTCTCACTCACCTACCGAATTTACCGAAATCGACGGAAACGATTTTTGCCTATAAACACCACCCTACTAAATAATATTGTCGACGGATGAATTACCTCCTTACTTATCTTAGCTAAAGCCATGGGGAAACATAGACACTCCTCGCAGGGAAATCTCACAATGCATATCACAGACAAACACATCGTAGCAAAACATCGTACATACAGATTCAACATATACATCATGCTTAAAGATACATGAATAGTACATCGAAGTACACACAACCATGCCCATTGAATAGTAAAGACTCATCATGCTCGCAGATAAAGGAAGAATTAATGATTACAAGAAGGTTACAAAGTTCCCACCTGTTTTGATGACAAGCCACGCCTACCTTGCGATTCTCCATTCATTAGTTCATCCTTGGAATCGATCGTTGTTTAAATAGACTAATTGTTAATCACACAAGCACACTAGGAATTTATCCAAAAGGCTCATATAAGGTTCATAACATAATATCAAACAAGTCTCTCTAGTTATAGGTTAAGTCAAATAACTAACGGTTATAATCTTATCAATAGTTCTACAACCTGGTAATATGTAATTATGGCATAAAATAATATTTATTCATCCAGATGGGGTCAAATTGGGTGTCATCGGAAAGCCCTCGAAAAACCCTACAATTGTGCTAAAGGAACCAAAAGCTAATTCGGACCATAAGTGGTCCAAAAACTCAAAATACTATTTCTGTCCCAAAACCTAGCCCACGAGTCAACTCGGGCCATCCCGCCAAACCGTCCCACTAACCCTGTCCATCTGACTTGATCTGAAAATTAAGTCAGCTAGTCTGACTCATATGACTCGTTGAGTCAACACAGTTAACTCGGTTTGACTCATTGAGTCAACACAATCAACTCACATCATCTTCTTCAACATTTCCTGAAATATTTCCAAGTGTTGGAACATCAAAAACAGCACAAGTGGTTAACTTCTAAGGTCCCTACAGTATTCTTTTCAAATTCAAATTCAACAAAGAACGGATCATTAGAATCACGGGGTTACTCTCTAAACTATTTGCCTACTGAATGTTTTCTAATTCCTGCTAGAACCTATCTAGAATATCTCCTACCTATGACTACTCGCGACTGTGGTACAGAATTTCAGCTGCGTCTACTGATTTTCGATCATGGATATCTCACTCGTTACTAAACCAAATTGAACAAACTTTATATGTATAAAATCACCACATGGTAAAGTACAAATCACGTTTATAGAGCTATGTCTAAATCCCATCCCAAGGTACCTAACAAAGTCTATACATGTATGGCAATGAAACACAAATTCACATAGAATCATGAATTTCCATGTTGTAACCTATATGTATGAATGGTTGATTCTAGCATATTAACTACTTCTAGCAAATACCCATGTCATAATTAACTTATAAAATCAAAGTATAGTTCTAGTTCAAAGTTTTATCAACAACTTCATCATCATTATCATCCGATTCCTTAACGTTTATCAACTTCCGCTCCTACTGCTTTCTACTCTTCCCCTTGTCTCCTTTTACTTCCATGATGATCAGAATACCATCTATAACTCTCTACTACCATCCCTAATGTTGGTTTCTCTTTGAATTGTCAATTCCTAACCATCAACATCATCACATAGTTGGCTAACAACATATCAACTATTCCTTAAAGAATACGTTTTGTTTCATTACTATCACTCCATATTTCTCTTTTCTAATATTTGAACAAAAACTCAGTGACTCACCTCATAATCAACCAAAACACAACAACACCTTCTTAGAGCGACTGCAGTGGTGCGACTAAACCCAAAGATCAAAGACCAAAAAAAAAGACCAAATTTTAATTTGGTCCGTCGTGTGACGCAGTGGGTGGCGAGTAAATTTAGTCGAGCGGGGAGTATAAGTTCGCCTGGTGTGGGGCGTAAACTTTATCCCCGCCCGACTAAAAAAAAAAAAAAAAAAAAAAAATATGGGGCGAACATATAATGTCCGCCCGGTGTGGGGATCACATATAATGTTCGCCCCACACCAGGATCACATATAATGTTCGCCTGGAACAAAAGAAAAAAAAAAAAAAAATGTGGGGCGTAAACTATATCACCGCCTGGTGTGGGGCGTACACTATATCCACGCCGGGTGCGGGCGTAAACTATATCACCGCTTTGGTTTTGGGGCGTAAACTATATCACCGCTCGACTATATTTGGGTTTAGTCTTTGGTCCCAGGCCAAATATAATCGCCCACTGTTCATTTAGTCTGGTATTTGGTCGATGGTCCGTCCCGCTACGCCTGGTTCAGAGACCAAATAAATGGGTTTAGTCGCCCACTGCAGTCGCTCTTATAAGACCTAACAAGATAAACTTGAAACCAAAAATATCTGTTTCATTAATTAATTAACCATTAAGATAATTTAAACCTATTTAGTTATTAATTAAATTTTGGTTAAGTTAAAATAGATTTTACTATTACTGTCACTTGAAAAATACAAAGGGGTCTCCTTTTACTAACCAAAGGTCCGGTCAGGTCAAGCCAACCGTCAAGGTTCGTCGGTCAACGGTAGAGTTAACTCCGGTTGACTTTAGTCAAACTTCACCATCTAAATTTCGGATTGCGATATCTTTCTCATCCGGTGTCCGATCGATGCGATCTAGTAGTCCATTTCGCATAACGTTTCGAGATCTATCTAATGGTAATAGTCTCATGTCCAAATTACTATTTTATTAATTATTATAATTAATGTTAAAATTTGATTAATCGAGTCATTAGCGGCTAAATGGTCTCTTAATCCTCTCTAGTCCGGTCTAATAGCGTTGACGTGCTTGCGGATCCTTATAGAAAACACCATCAGCAGTGCTTCTGGGATCAATCGAAGGCCAAAAGACTTCCGTTTTCTTTATATTGGGATGTAAACCCCTTCCTGGTCCTTCAGTTTCTATTATACGCAAAGCCTTGGCCACCTCAAGTGTATCGCCAATAATTGTACCATCATCAAAGTACCAGGCATGCAAATCGAGTTTGCAACTGTAAGCAATATTCTTCACCAGGGGGTGAAGTGTCAAAGCAAACAACAAGGGACCGAGAGGGTCGCCCTGTTGGACTCCAGGAGCAGATGATAGAATATATTGGTCGTAGTAGACTTTAGAAGGTCGCATGTAACAAAATTCTACCCAACGAGAAATACCTGGACAATGAAGACGAACCTCCTTGATGAGCTGAGATCTTTTCCCATGTTGAACGCGTTGGAAAAGTCAATGAGCAACATTGACATCATGTCCGAGTGACCTTTCAACTCCAGTAGGCCATTTGCAACATGTAAAATACTCTCCCCCAGCAGGCACACCAACACTGAATTGGTAATCACCTAAATAAGAAGTCATGTCCTTTCGACGGAGAAAGCAGCCACCTTAGAGACTAATCTACGCTAAACCGTGCCAACTGCAATGGGCCTAAGGCCGCCCCCAGGCTTAAGTAACGGTGTTAAGGGTGCACTAGCAATGAACTCGCCTAAACCCTCAGGGCATTTTCCAGTCAACCAAAGGTTGACAACCCCTATAATAGAAGCGAATAAGTCGTCCGTAACAGCTGCTGCTGTCCCACTCATCACATCAACTAAATGTTGCGCCCGCAGGCCATGTCGCCCACACGATGTGCCCTTTGGAAAGCTCTTAATAGCTCACAGAACTTCCCGACAATCTATCGTAATTGGGTCCACTGTAACATCATCACAAGGAACATCAGGAGGAGGCGCTGCTGAATGCTTATCTTGCAACTCAGAGTAAGTTTGTTCATTACGGGAGCAACCCGTTTGAAGAAAGTACTCGGGTGCGGGACAAAATGGCCACAACTCATTTTCTTTCGGCAAAAATTTGTCAAGTTAGTTATACCTTGCTTCTTACCGAGGATGTTTTCCTAGACACATTACGAACAGGAAGTTATAACATCTTATTAACCAGTACAGAGGAACCGTTGTGCTCCTTCCAAACTAATAAATATTGGTTAATGGCTGCTAACTGTAGACGTTTCATGTTGCCAGACTTTGCTTCAGCTGAACTTCTCGGCCTGTATAGTGCTAAGGTGCAAATGGGAAACAGTATGAGCTGCAGCCAAGCAGTCAGATTAGATGGGTTAACGATGACCTTGTCAAGGCAGGCTTTCAACGATCTCGAGAAGGACAACCGACACTGATGATAAATGCAAGTTACATTCGTAAATTGTCTTTGGAACACAGTATTAAGCAAGTCTGTAGACAGAGAACGAACATGATCTACTACAATAGCACCACCATCCCCCTCAGAAACACCATAAACTGCATCATTTGAAGTTCCCAAACAGACAACACTTACCTCGACAGGCTTAGCTAAACCATGAATAAGAAATTCTGCAACTGCGCCATTGAATGGCCCTGCAACAACGTCTCCATGAACCACCCTTCTCGACCCTTACACGACATCTTCCAAGCATGTAGATGCATACATCTACATCACAAACCACATCCGTAAGCAGCCAAGAACCTTCTCCCATGCAAGGTATATATGTTGATGTTTAGCAATCAACTCTCTGCAAGAGGCCTTGTTATCTTCGGAAAGAGGTGCATGTCATGTAAATGCTTCAAGAATGATCCTTTGGCATAACCCCTATCATTAATCCCATCGTGAAATCCATCAAAGCTCTTGAAATGGCAGTGACATAAGCCATTATCAGATACAACTTCTTCTATAAAGGGAGGTGATGTAGATGGGTGCAAAGGCAACTGGGAAGAGGGTGTTGTGGTCAAACTGTTGCGGGAAAAAGAGGCCCTAGTAGATCTAGCCATGAAAGTTGTAGGCGAACCCTAAAATGAGAAAGAAAAACACGAACCCTAAAAAAGAAAACCAACACACAAATGTACTGAAAAGGAAAAAGAAAACTGTAAAACCGTGGGTTAGAAATCAAAAGGAAAACAAAAACGAAAGGAAATCGAGAAAAAACCATGTTGAATCCGATGAATAAAACTGGCTTTCAATCTCCAGAGAAATCGCCGGAGAGAGAACCATGGCCGGAGAAAAGAATCAAACAAATACAACAAATACCAAATGAAACAAAACAAAATAATAAATATTTTTTTTCAATTTTTTGATTAATTTTTTTATGAAATAAAATTAAAATTAGAATGTGTTAAATGACAAAAGAAAATTAGAAATTGAAACTTTTCTAATTTTAATTTCTTATTTTTTCTAATAACAAAAAATATTGAAAAATTAAAAATTAGAAAAATAAATAAAAATAAATTTAAAAATAAAATATTGTTTATTTAGAGGGTAACTTGGTCATTTCTTGCAATTAGGGTACCCCTTAGCTTAGTAGGATGGATGGTCCAAATACTTCATGGCCCCCCACAAAAAGAGAGTGCTTGAAAAAATCATTCTTTCAAAGCTGGGTTGCCCGGACGCTTCTTTTTTTGAGCCGTGTCCGCGTCCAACTCGCGTCGGACACGGAACGCGCGTGAGACGCTGACACTACGCGTGTTCGACGCACCAATATGCGCGTCTGGTTTGGACGCACTGATGACTCGGTTTGAAGCGTTTTTTTATTTATTTTCATTTAAACTTCTTCCTTTATTTTTACTATTATTAACTAAATGAAGAAAGACAAACAATCATTTAGGTCTATATTAGGGTTTTGTAATTGGAAATGACATCACGTACCCTTGGTTGGGCATGTGTTCTAAGAATGCATTATGATTGTGTCATGTATTTAATATTGATTGATTGCTTGACCTTCGACGTGTATAAACAAACAAACTCTTTTTTTTTTTTTTTGAAATTGATACACATGTAGTCATTTTCTATTTTTTAGGATCGAAATACTGGACTTTGCTGTATAAATACATGATTGTGTATATAAATAATATTTAAATAAAATATGTATATACGTGTCCGCGTCCTA
The DNA here is from genome assembly GCA_023531295.1 of Papaver armeniacum. NCBI lineage: Eukaryota > Viridiplantae > Streptophyta > Magnoliopsida > Ranunculales > Papaveraceae > Papaver > Papaver armeniacum. The sequence continues at coordinate 13,570 of JAJJWW010019186.1, read as the reverse complement.
ATTTTTTGAGAATTTTATAGTGTCCGCGTCCGCGTCTATGCGTTCGCTTCTAGGCAACCCAGTTTCAGAGTGACTCCTTCCTAAGTAGGGCTGTCAATGGGTACCCATTACCCGGAACCGAAACCGGAACCAGGTGTCATGGGTCCAGGTCTTAATATTAGACCCATTAGTGTTTTTTATACCCGACGGGTATACCCAATTAAGAACCGATTACTAACGGGTCCTAAATGTGTATACCCGGCGGGTAGAGGTGTAAATTGGGTTGTGCCAGCACGAGCACAGCCCAGCACAACACGCTAAAATTTGAGCACAAATTGACCAAAGACGTGATTTAGCCAAGACCAAGACAAAGACGTTAGTTAAATGGGACGTCTTTGGGTTTGACTAATTGGCACATGTAGGCACAAAGACAAAGACGCGTCACGGATAAGCACGTGGCCCAGCCCAGCACAACACGTCATAACATGTACAAATACACCATATAACAAGGCATAATACATCACATTTTTTGTATATTTCACAAAAGAGTCACTATTCTAGCTAGTTTTTAACATTTTATGTTGGCTTATTTATAACAACACATATAATACCTTAATATTTGGAAAATATATTTCAATATCGTTGTTATGATGTCGTCACCTATATTTAAGTAGAACATTAATTTACATGACAATAATCCAATTTTATATTTGATGGGCTATTTCTTTTTATTGAATAAACTTGTTAATTTTACTTGAAATAATTTCAAATGATATGTTGTCTAATTAAATTCTTGTGATAATGTCCGACTTAATGTATATATTAAGTGATTTCAAATTGTTTATAGCACGTGTGCCAGCACGGCACATCGCGGCACGTTTATTCGTGTGATGTGCCGTGGGCGTCTTTGTGCCTAGCTTTGACTAGTAAAGACAAAGACGGCACAACACGTTTAAATCGTTGGCACAAAGACAAAGACGGCACATGGCACGTGAAGCACGCGACCGTGTCTGCAGGTCGTGTCTTAGGCCGACACGTTTTACACCTCTACCCGGCGGGTACCCGCGGGTATCGATTACCCGACCTAATTGTAATATTATGTATTTCCAGGAAAATTCAGCAGCTCAACACTCGACATGATCTTGGTCGTCTTACCTAGGTCTCAAGTTTTAGCGGCATCTCACTCATTATACTCCTTTCATCTTCCCGTAGGTTCTAGCTCAAACAAATTAAATACAATGGTTCTGGGCATACCGCCCTTTTAAACAAAACTAAAACCGTCATTCACAAAAAAAAAAGAAGTGGGTCCCGAGGATTTTGTAGTGTGCCAGGTTTGGGAAGGAGTTTGTGAGGGGTTGTTTTAATTTTGTGTGTCCCATAATTTTTTAATTAAATACGTATATGTGCAAGATATATCTCAGTGATTTTTATTTTTAGATCTCTCTCACTCTTTGATGCTAGAGGTGGTCCACCATCTTGATCAAACAAATAACTCTTAAAACCATGGTTTTTAAAAGCGTACGCTTCACGCTTCGGAGCGTACGCTTCGCTTCAAATTTCAGCATTTCGCTCCGAAGCGGTCATGTGAAGCGCATCTTTCATGAATCGTACGCTTCACGCTTCAGAGCGTACGCTTCACTTCAAATTTCACGTTTCACGCTTCAGAGTTCGCTTTAAATTTCAGCATTTCGCTTCGAAGAGGTCATGTGAAGCGCATCTTTCATGAAGCTTTAAAAATTTCGCCTAATTTTTAAAGCTTTTAAAAGAAAAATATGAATGTTTTAAGGGGGAGTCAAACACCCACCTCCCACTCGCCTGGAGTAGGTTGAACTGGTCTACACACACTTTTTTTTTGATAAAAATTAAAATTCATATAGATATTATCTTCCTAATAATAAATTTATAATTCTAGTTACGAATAATTTATTTATAAGAAAACACCCTCTTAAAACATCAACCATGAAGCGACGCTTCACGCTTCGACATACGCATCGCTTCCTAAAAATGAAAAACGCTTTACGCTCCGCTTCACGCTCCGCTTCACGCTTTCAATACCTTGCTTAAAACTACTAATACCATCTTTCTTAGACGTTGAAAAATCTGAAGGAGCAAAACCAATTAGAGAATTGGAGTATAAGTGGGTCTCGTCTTGATATTTGGTTTTTGCTTTTTATATTTCTAGTTCGGGTATCAGACGATTCTATTTTATTCTAATTTCCATGATCATTAGATAAATTATATAATATTGTTACTTTATTACTTGGTTTCGATTTTTAAATCTTGTTCTTTCATTCAGAGAGTTTTTTGTTTTTCGCACTTAGCCTCCGGTTCTGGGCCAAACAATTTTGGAACCGGACCCGGGACCGGTAAAAATAATAGGGTCCGAGTCCGGGTAGTATAGTACCCGGGAGGAACCGGATCCATTGACAGCCCTATTCCTAAGGATACGTGAGATGAGATGGCATCGAATTCTTAAAGCTCTAAACAATTTGAGTATGTCTGTCCGTAGGGAGATGAACTTTTCTGCAAAAAAAGACGTGCACTTTTGAACAGTGGGCCGAGTGATAGATAAATATGAACCGTTTTTTGGGACTAGCCTTTTTTTGGGGGACCATTGTTTTATAAGGCCCCCTACCCTACAATGTTAAGGGATGTCCTAAAAATCATGAGATTACTATTTTGCCCCTCACCCTAATTAAAATTAACCCTAACCTAATAACTGCCTCTAACTTAATCTAAAACAAAACCTAAACCTAGACGCACGCACGAAGAAAAAAAATAGTTTTGAGTAGAAAACTGTTCTCCCTCTTGTTCTTCTCTTCTTCCGCATTTCAACATCGTCTTCATCGATTAATCGTCGATTCATAAAATTTTCATCGTCGATTAATCAATCGACTATAAGAATGGTTCTTCGAAAGCAAACCAAAAGACTCCCAGGAACAGGTCCCCCATAAGGACATCTAGCACATCAGAAACAAGTTCAAATTGAGGAAGAAGTGGAACGGAAGTTAGAGGCATCATCGAGTATCAAAGACGCAAGCCGAAGCCTGATTCTGCCATGGGACCAATCCGCAGGTATTTTCCAACAAACCCATAACTTTTAATTTTATTTTCATTGTTTCAATTGAATAGAAATCATCAAAATAGGGTTCAAATGGCAGTTACAGTGCATTGTTCGGTTAGGACGATTTTTTAAAAAAACCTAGTTTGTTAACCGAACTCCCTGAAAGGAAGAACACGAAGAACAGTTCAGTTCTATAGGATTGAAAACTAGCTCAATGAACTTCCAGTTCGGTTGGTTCGCAAAGAAGCCTACGACTTTTTTCTAACCGAACTTAACCAAATTTACAACATATTTTTTTCCACATGTAACCGAACTCTGCTATTTTGCCCGCTATTTTGAGTTTTTATGTAACCGAACTGTGCTGTTTTGTTCGGTTTGTTCGCGTAAAAAATCTAAAACTATTTAGTAACCAAACTTTACCGAAAAAAAAAATATAACCGAATTATGCTATTTTTCCCAATATGTTGAGTTTTAATGTAACCGAACTTGTCCAACTATGTTGAGTTGCATACATGTTGAGTTCGGTTTATTCGCAAAAAACCTTGACAAACCGAACTCTTCATTAATATTGACCAATGTTGAGTTCGGTTTGTTCGCAAAAAAACCTTGACAAACCGAACTCTTCATTAATATTGACCAATGTTGAGTTCGGTTTGTTCGTAAAAAACCTTTGGTAACCGAACTATACTATGGAACACAAAATTAGAGTTGGCCTATTTTTCGTGAACTTTTGCTATTAACCAAACCTTACGTTGAGAACCCTTATGTTGCATCTGATTTAGTGAATCATTTAGCGGTTAAGCTAATATCTTTTGTTTTCTTGATTAGTGGAAGAGGCAAAAATCAAACAAACCTTTACTGGAAGATCTTAGAACTCCCACGCCGAGGCAAAGTACATTGTGATGCCGTGAACTAGTGGAACCATAAATGCTAAGTATAGAGGTGGGTCATTACCGGATGTTGTCATCCAAGATGGTTTTAATAGAGATAATGTTGACAACGTAATCCAACAAGTTAATGAAGAGATCGTGGAAGAGATGGGCAATCAAGAACATCATCAAGGTGGAGAAGGTGAATCAGCTGAAGGAGGAGGAAATGAGGGTGCCAATGATGGTGAACCAGCTGAAGGAGGAGGAAATGATGGTGCCAATGATGGTGAACCAGCTGAAGGAGGAGGAAATGAGGGTGACAAAGATGAGGAAGATGGAGATAAGGATGATGATGAATCAGAGGAAGACTTGGATGAAGAGGAAGAGGCACAAGTAGAAATAGTGCAAAAGAAACCTAGAAAGACGCCTAAAAAGCCTTGTGCTAGATATTCATACATTCCTGATGGCAATTTGTGTTTGACGCCAAAGATGCCAACTTATGGTACTCCAAGAGATGGAGGGGAGGTATTGATGGGCTACAAAAACTCATGGGTCAGTTTATGGGTAAAAATCGTTTACTGCCGATTTCGGTAAATTCGGTAGGTGAGTGAGAAACTGGTTCAAACCCTAAACAAATGTGCTTCGCACGTGAGCACTTTATAGATTCGAGAGATCAATCTGGCACAAGTCCGGCCTAAACCAAGAAATGGCCGTTCCGGACTTGCTTCGGTCACAAAGTGGAGGAGAAGGGTTGATTTGGGAGGGAAGCAAAGAAAGGTGTTGAGACCAGAATAATTCCGGGAGAGTAGTATCTCGACTTGTATCGTAAGTAAAAGCTTTTGAAGCTTGCAAGAGATGAAAGCTTTTGGGAGAGCTTGCAAAGTTGCCTTTTCCGAGAGTGTAGTATTTTTCTCCCGACCGAGACTTGTTGTCCTGGTGGAAATAGGTAAGACCTATTTATACAAGTCGAGATTGAAACGTACTCGGTCTCATGAAGGAAGAGAGTAAAGGGTGAAATAATGGGAGGAGGTGGTAACCGCATGGTGTTAATGGGTGAAAACGTTTTCACCATTATTTCCTCATTTATTTGACCGCTTTATTCCTTTTCACGCTTTCTTAATGTGAGCGTAGTGTACGCGTAAGTCAGACCGCCAAGCCAAAACCCCGAAAGCATCCCCAGCTTTGTGTTGATATCTCGAGTGTTGGTTGCACCTTGAGTGCAAGTGGCGCTGCTAGTGGCGCGTGTGGCATGTGCGGAATGCCCTTGTTGCGGGTTGTACTTCGAGCGCAAGTGGAAATGCCGAGCTGCTAGTGGCGTGCATGGCATGTGCCAATGGCATGTGCGAATGCCTTGTGGTAGGTTGTACGTTGAGTGTAAGTGGCAATGCCAGAGCTGCTAGTGGCGTGTGTTTGGCATGTGCCAATGGCATGTGCGGAATGCCTTGGTGGTAGGTTGCATGGTTTGCAAGTTAGGCTACCAGCGTGTGTGTTTGGCATGTGCCAATGGCATGTGCGGAATGCCTTGGTGGTAGGTTGCACGGTTTGCAAGTTAGGCTACCCGGCAGTGTGTGTTTGGCATGTGCCAATAACATGCGTGGCCCGTTAGGGGCCGTGGCTTTGGTAGGAAAAGCTACCAAACCGAGCATGTTGGCATGTGCCAATGGCATGCGTGGACGCCGGGGCCGTGGCCTTGGTAGGAAAAGCTACCAAATGAGCATGTTGGCATGTGCCAATGGCATGCGTGGCCATTAGGGCCGTGGCCTTGGTAGGAAAAGCTACCAAACAGCATGTTGGCATGTGCCAATGGCATGCGTGGCCGGCTAGGCCGTGGCCTTGGTAGGAAAAGCTACCAACAGCATGTTGGCATGTGCCAATGGCATGCGTGGCCATTAGGGCCGTGGCCTTGGTAGGAAAAGCTACCAATGAGCATGTTGGCATGTGCCAATGGCATGCGTGGCCATTAGGCCGTGGCCTTGGTAGGAAAAGCTACCAAATGAGCATGTTGGCATGTGCCATGGCATGCGTGGCCAATTTGGGCCGTGGCCTTGGTAGGAAAAGCTACCGGCGAGCATGTTGGCATGTGCCAATGACATGCGTGGCCATTAGGGCCATGGCCTTGGTAGGAAAAGCTACCAAATGAGCATGTTGGCATGTGCCAATGGCATGCGTGGCCGACTTGGCCTAGGTTGCATGGTTTGCAAGCCTAGGGCGCTATATTTGGCATGTGCCAATGGCATAGCGGCTTGGAAATATGGCTTGTGGTGCGTGTTGGCATGTGCCAATGGCACGTACGGCCATGTTGACCTAGTTGCACGTTTTGCAAGCCTAGGGCGCTATATTTGGCATGTTCCAATGATTTAGCAAAATTAGTTTGGCATGGTTGCCAATGAGTGCGATTTGTAGTTTGGTTTTGGCATCGCTGCCATGGTGCGCAATATGCGGCTTGGTTTTGGCGTCGTTGCCATGGTGCGCAGTGTGCGGCTTGGTTTTGGCGTCGTTGCCATGGTGCGCCGTGTGCGGCTTGGTTTTGGCGTCGTTGCCATGGTGCGCGCAGTGTCTGCGCTTGGTTTGGCATTGTTGCCATGGTGCGCAGTGTGCGGCTTGGTTTGCCATTGTTGCCATGGTGCGCGATTAATGCGGCTTGGTTTGGCATTGTTGCCATGGTGCGCAGTATGCGGCTTGGTTTGGCATTGTTGCCATGGTGCGCAGTGTGCGGCTTGGTTTGGCATTGTTGCCATGGTGCGCAGTGTGCGGCTTGGTTTTGGAATTAGGGTTCTGTGTCGAAAACCCTAATCTGGTATTTTGAAAAAATACCCCTATTAATTATTTACACATGAGTTAAATGCTCTTAGTTAATGTGTTGCGGGTAACACTAGGTCATGGGGTTTTACGATTTTACCCCTTGTTTAAAAACCACCATCAACATTAAGTCCCCTTCTTATCTCGGAACAGGGGCTTTGTTGCGAGGTAAGCATAAGATGGTGACAAACTATCAACAAGAAACCGTAAAGAGAATTGAGGAGGCTTGTCGACCTTTTATAAATAGGATTTGGAATCCTTGCCTCTCGGTAGTTTTGCACAAATCGGGAGGTCAACAATTGGTGGGGCTATGGTGCAGCTTGGGCGACGTTGGAAAATTAGCGTGAGTTGGGAAATCGAGTGTGCTAGCTGGTGGGACCTAAGCGCAAGGTGTGGAAGCCGCATGCTTGCGAAGGCGTGACTTGGGCGGCCATTGGGAAGTCGGCAATTGGTGGGGGCCGGTGCAACTTGGGCGACGTTGGGAAGTTGGCGTGAGTTGGGAAGCTGATTGTGCTAGATGGTGGGACCGGCGTAAGGTGTGGAAGCTGTGCGTGCTTGCTAGCGTGACCGATGTAAACAAGGAGGGAGTTTCTTCAGATAGCAAAGTTTCCTTATCTTGCTTTCCTTCACGTGCGGCTTCAATTAGGGGCATTATTCATGCTAAAATCTGAAGCGTTATGTCCCTCATTGCTTCCTTTCCCTTTTTAAGATTCCGTATTTATACCCAAAAATAATTGCATCGTCTCCTCGTTTGAGAAAAGGGTTCTTCTTGTTGGATTTCTCTTTGTCATGTCACGCAGATTCAATCATCTTCTAACCACTCAGTTCTCCTGATGAAGGCGCGAGTCCGACTCTTGCATAAGCATCCCAACAAAGGTTATTCGGGTTAAGAAAATCATACCCTAGATGTTTTCTTCTTCTTTAAGCGGATCGGACGTACACTTTAACGCTTGTTGTATAAATGGAAAATTTCCCTTTGTGCAGAGAGATATCCCGTTCGAGCATGCGTTATTGTTATCGACGAGGATGACCTAGTCGTTCCCCTTCCTTCGAATCCGTCCTTGTTGATTGCCGCAGACTTAGAGGACGCCGATTTAGGGCTCTATCTTACGAAATGGGATGCAACGAGAAGTCCCCTTGGTCATACTTCGGTTTGATATGATGGAATGGATGAATACGTGAATGTAACCTTCGGCGTGCTTTTGGAGTTTTCGGTGCACATGTACGGATTCATGTTGAGAAATTCCCGCGGCTCGTAAAACTTTCATTATATCGCCTTGAATCCCCCTCCACGGATTTGATATAAGCCTATCGTACTCTTCCGGATGTGACACTAGGATGCCTGTAAATTACATGATGACATATTCTGGATAGTGCAGGCTCGATCCTCCGCCCTCGTAAAGTGTTGAAGGCGTCTTATAGACAGAGAGGTGATGATGTTCTTGTTGCACCCTTGAAGAGTAGAGGACCTTGTTGTGGGTACGGATTTTTTGGTGGACTGTTCTTCGTAGCTTTGATGGTGAAGGGATCCCGTATATCTTCCGCTTCTCAAGTATGGTTTACGTGTTTCCATCTTTGTAGTAATTGTCACTGCGGTGAAGCTCGCTGGTATCAACGAATGAGGGGCAACAGATTCTTGGTAGGAGATGTAATCGAGAAACTATATTGTCGTGGTAACAAAGTAGGTTGGCTGATATTCTATGAGCTTCCGTGGACGTAAAAGGATTGGCCGGATGCGTAAGCGAGCAAACTGTCCATGATCACGAGTTTTGGCGAGATGGATTAAAAAGGTGTCCATGACTACGAAGATTGGTCGGCATGTGACTATGTTCCTTGATATGGGGAGTGTGGCGGCACGACCTTTTGCAGGAAGGAGTGGCATTGAAGCGAACGTTGAAACGAAGCCGCTGCTGGGGAACGTTGATGCGTAGCTACTTCTGGAGAGAACGTTGATGCGGAGCTACTTACGGAGGGAACGTTGAAATGACATCTTGCAACTCTCGAGCCTTGACGGCTACCATTTTGAAGTCGGAGGTCGCGTCACGTTCACAAACTCGACATCCCTCAAGAGAAAAGAGGTTAGAGTCCCCAGGTTACATCCGTCGATCGTGCTTTCAGAGAGGTTGGGGTTTGGGAACGGCTTCCCTGGCTAGAAACGCCTGCTTTCCTGATGCAATGCGGTTGAGAGATGCAAATATGTCTTCATGCTATGCCTTGGAGAAATATAGAATCTCACATAACTATTTCATCATAGACTGTACGACTTTGTGGGCGAAGTTCCAATTATGAGGGTCCCGACAGAAGAAGGGTATCCGTGAACTCAGGAGAGTTGTTGATTTCCATTGCTTTCGATTTTGGAGAAGTCCTTCCTGATCTTCACGTGTGACGAAATTGGATTGATTATCCCCTTCTACCTGGCGTTCAAGAGTAACGCGAGCCTCTTCATCTATAACGCGGTCCCGCTCAAGTATCTTTCGTCTTTTCATTAAATCAACAGCTAAAAGGAGGTCGGTTTCTTCCATCTTCCAGCAAAGATCTTGCCCTGATGGTGGAGTAGCGTCTCTGGTGACGGTTGGAGCTTTCATGCTTGAAGAACCGTTGGGGTGGCGAAAGTGGCTCTGGTTCTGGTGATCGTAAGTGTATCGTGCAGAGATGACATGGTTTTGATCACGAAGTGCTGGAGCCATGGCGCCTGTTTCAAGGGCGAGGATGGTCTTGGAAGGGCGCAAGATGTTAGCGCCGGAAGGATGCAAACTGTTAGCACAAAGTGTGGTACTCGCGGCTGGCATGCGTGTGCGGCATGTGTGCCTCGGCAAGCGCCCGCAAGCGCTTCGAAAGCGCTTGGCGTGCGCGTCCGCAAGCGCGTCGTAAGCGCATCCCGGAAACGCGTCCGGTAGGCGCCGGATCGCCTTGGAATGGGCGCTGACTTGGTGTGGACGCTGGCTTGGATTTCGGTATGGTTTGGACCATTGGCTTAGCACGGTGCTGGCTTGGCGTGGCTTGGACTTGTTCATGCGGGCCCAGTTGCCTCTTCCATACGTAGCTCAAACAGGAAATCCTTTCCTTATTCAAATTCAAAAAGTTTTATGCTTATGAAATGGGTTGGCTCCCCTTTTTTACCTCGTATCTTTGTTATCACGTCATGGTGTTAGCGGTAGCGCGGTAGTGACAAAGTGGGCAAGCATATCCCCCTATGTACTCCAGCGTTTCTCTTTCAATTTGTTTTATTGTTTTCTTTGTCTTTGTGTAAACTGTAGCCATGGGTATGCCTTTCATAAACTTGTGGAAATACTTCATCATAAATAATTCTTCAAATCTAATCGTAGTAACGTCACTAATAGTGACAGTAATTGTTATTGTGCAAAGTAGGTATGTACGGGTAGGTGAATTTTTTTTTTTTTTCGAAAGGCAAACAAAGCGCCCGGTTTATGGTTTTTTGTCTTCCGGATTTCTTGGGTTGATAGATAAATGTTAGCTTTTGAGGATATTGGATTATTTCTCGGGATGAATGGTTTTGATAATATAACTCGATTATGTTTTGGGAAAGGAATATTGCTTTTATGAAAGTGTGTGCTAGCAATAGGCACAAGACGCAATAGTATGGCGGTTTTATTAAGAACCTAAAAATGATCGTATATCTTTCCCAATCTAAATTTACTCACTTGCAAACACTCCTCTCTCCTCGAGTAAAAGGTGGCTTTGCTGGGTAGCATCGCCGATTAGTCCCCAATTCACCGGTAGCGTCTTCGCCGAGTCCCTGGTTTTACGGGTGTAGTTTTAACAACTGATAACCGGCCGTCCCGGTAGTTGAGTCGGATCGAGTGGTAGCATCTTCGGCAAGTCCCCTACCATATTGACATCTGGTCGAAGAACGAGATCGACGGTCGACATTGTAGCCTATAGATCAATCCTCCCAACGTGGTCGCAAATTGTTTATGGGTAAAAATCGTTTCGCCGATTTCCCTAAATTCGGTGAGCGAGTGAGAAACTGGTTCAAACCCTAAACAAATGTGCTGCACGTGAGCACTTTATAGATTCGAGAGATCAACTGCATAAGTCCGGCCTAAACCAAGAAATGGTCGTTCCATCTTGCTTCGGTCACAGAAATGGAGGAGAAGGGTTGATTTGGGGAGGGAAGCAAAGAAAGGTGTTGAGACCAATACTGGGAGAGTAGTATCTCGACTTGTATCGTAAAGTAAAAGCTTGGGAAGCTTGCAAGAGATGAAAGCTTTTGGGAGAGCTTGCAAAGTTGCCTTTTCCGAGAGTGTAGATTTTTCTCCGACCGAGACTTGTTGTCCGGGTGGAAATAGGTAAGACCTATTTATACAAGTCGAGATTGAAACGTACCGGTCTCATGAAGGAAGAGAGTAAAGGGTGAAATAATGGGAGGAGGTGGTAACCGCATGGTGTTAATGGGTGAAAACGTTTTCACCATTATTTCCTCATTTATTTGACCGCTTTATTCCTTTTCACGCTTTCTTAATGTGAGCGTAGTGTACGCCGCAAGTCAGGACCGCCAAACCAAAACCCCGGAAAGCATCCCCGCTTGTGTTGATATCTCGAGTGTTGGTTGCACCTTGAGTGCAAGTGGCGCTGCTAGTGGCGCGTGTGGCATGTGCTATTGGCATGTGCGGAATGCCCTTGTTGCGGGTTGTACTTCGAGCGCAAGTGGCAATGCTGAGCTTCTAGTAGCGTGCGTGGCATGTGCCAATGGCATGTGCTTGAATGCCTTGGTGGTAGGTTGTACGTTGAGTGTAAGTGGCAATGCCAGCTGCTAGTGGCGTGTGTTTGGCATGTGCCCGATGGCATGTGCGGAATGCCTTGGTGGTAGGTTGCACGGTTTGCAAGTTAGGCTACCAGTATTGTGTGTTTGGCATGTGCCAATGGCATGTGCTGAATGCCTTGGTGGTAGGTTGCACGATTTGCAAGTTAGGCTACCAAAGTGTGTGTTTGGCATGTGCCAATAACATGCGTGGCCGTTAGGGCCGTGGCTTTGGTAGGAAAAGCTACCAATGAGCGTGTTGGCATGTGCCAATGGCATGCGTGGTCATTGGGGCCGTGGCCTTGGTAGGAAAAGCTACCGCGAGTATTTTGGCATGTGCCAATGGCATGCGTGGCCATTAGGGCCGTGGCCTTGGTAGGAAAAGCTACCGAGCATGTTGGCATGTGCCAATGGCATGCGTGGTCACTGGGCCATGGCCTTGGTAGGAAAAGCTACCATCGAGCATGTTGGCATGTGCCAATGGCATGCGTGGCCATTAGGCCGTGGCCTTGGTAGGAAAAGCTACCAATGAGCATGTTGGCATGTGCCAATGGCATGCGTGGCCATTAGGCCGTGGCCTTGGTAGGAAAAGCTACCAATGAGCATGTTGGCATGTGCCAATGGCATGCGTGGCCGAACTTGGCCTAGGTTGCATGGTTTGCAAGCCTAGGGCGCTATATTTGGCATGTGCCAATGGCATAGCGGCTTGGAAATAAGGCTTGTGGTGCGTGTTGGCATGTGCCAATGGCACGTATGGCCATGTTGACCTAGTTGCACGTTTTGCAAGCCTAGGGCGCTATATTTGGCATGTGCCAATGACGTAGCGGCTTAGTTTGGCATGGTTGCCAATGAGTGCGATATGTAGTTTGGTTTTGGTGTCGCTGCCATGGTGCGCAGTGTGCGCTTGGTTTTTGGCGTCGTTGCCATGGTGCGCCAGGCTTGGTTTTGCCGTCGTTGCCATGGTGCGCAGATGCGCTTGGTTTTGGCGTCGTTGCCATGGTGCGCAGTGCGCGGCTTGGTTTTGCGGCGTCGTTGCCATGGTGCGCGAGCATGCGCTTGGTTTGGCATTGTTGCCATGGTGCGCAGTGTGCGGCTTGGTTTGGCATTGTTGCCATGGTGCGCAGTGTGCGGCTTGGTTTGGCATTGTTGCCATGGTGCGCGAGCGCTTGGTTTGGCATTGTTGCCATGGTGCGCGATGTAGCAGGCTTGGTTTGGCATTGTTGCCAATGAGTGCGATATGTAGTTTGGTTTTGCGTGTTGCCATGGTGCGCGGTGTGCGGCTTGGTTTTAAGCGTCGTTGCCATGGTGCACGGTGTGCGGCTTGGTTTTGCGTCGTTGCCATGGTGCGCGAGTGTGCGGCTTGGTTTTGGCGTCGTGGACATGGTGCTAGATGTCACGGCTTGGTTTGGCATTGTTGCCATGGTGCGCGGTGTGCGCTTGGTTTGGCATTGTTGCCATGGTGCGCAGCATGTGCGCTTAGTTTGGCATGGTTGCCAATGAGTGCGATATGTAGTTTGGTTTTGGCCGTCATTTTGCCATGTGGTCTTGCCATGTGCGGACTTGGTTTTGCCGTCGTTGCCATGGTGCGCAGTGTGCGGCTTGGTTTTCGCGTCGTTGCCATGGTGCGCAAATGTGCGGCTTGGTTTTAGCGTCATTGCCATGGTGCGCAAAGTGTGCGCTTGGTTTGGCATTGTTGCCATGGTGCGCAGATGTGCGGCTTTGGTTTGGCATTGTTGCCATGGTGCGCAGCAGTGCGGCTTGGTTTGGCATTGTTGCCATGGTGCGCGCAGTGCGGCTTGGTTTGGCATTGTGCCATGGTGCGTAGTATGCGGCTTGGTTTGGCATTGTTGCCATGGTGCGCAGTTTGCGGCTTGGTTTTGGAATTAGGGTTCGTGTCGAAAACCTAATCCTGGTATTTTGAAAAAATACCCCTATTAATTATTTACACCTGAGTTAAATGCTCTTAGTTAATGTGTTGCGGGTAACACTAGTTCATGGGGTTTTACGATTTTACCCCTTGTTTAAAAACCACCATCAACAGCTGCCAAGATCTTTGTGACAAAGGTATGGTTCAATCTTAACCATCAAGATTTCTCA
>JAJJWW010019185.1:0-30559 GCA_023531295.1 Papaver armeniacum | reverse complement strand
ATTATTGTCGCGATATTCCCATCCTACGAGGAAGAGAAGAAGAGGAATAACATAGATTGTATTCAGGATAGTCAAAACAAGGTGGTCTCCTCTTAAGGAAATTGAAGGTTGTCTTAGCATCTTATTTCTGAACTTTTTAACGAAACCTCTCTTTAATGAAGACTAAATATTTTCTCACATAAAAACCAACCATATCTTTAGAAAAAACAAACAAATTGACTCGAAATCCCTTCCCACTGAAGAAATTTGGAATGTAGTGAAAAAACTTAAACCCAATAAGGCACCGGGGCACGATGGTTTCCTGTAAGTTTCTTCAAACATAATTGGGATACCGCCGGCACCCAAACGGTAGGCGATACAAATTTTTTTTCTCAAAACTAGAAAAATTAAATCCTCAATTAAATAAAACTTTCTTATTCTTATTCCCAAAACTAAAAACCCAAAAATCCAGCCAGACTTTAGGCCAATAGGATTATGTAATACCCCTTACAAAATTATTGCTAAGATTTTGGCAAATAGATTTAAAAACACTGGAAAAAATAATCTCTCCTCTTCAATCGACTTTCCTTCAAGACAGACACAACATCATTGTTGCTCATGAAATTGTCCATTCCAACGAAGAAAAGCAAGAAAAACAGGGAATATTGGCTCCTAAAATAGACATGTCAAAAGCTTTCGACAGGGTAGATTGGAATTTCCCGATAAAATCTCTAACAACTTTCGGTTTTTCAAAAGATCGGTGTGACCTAATCTTCGACGTATTTCCCACTTCCTCCATTGATGTCCTTCTTAACAAACATTCCCTTGCAATGAAAGTTCAATCCTTCAAGAGGAATCGAGACAAAGGATCCTCTATCCCCTTATCTGCTCATCTTATGTATGGAAGTTCTTTCTCGCTTTCTTTGTCACTTAGAATCTATTAAAAAGGTGCAAGGCGTTAAGTTAACTCCTAAATCAACTCCTATATCCCACCCGTTCTTGGCAGATGACTTACATTGTTCACTAAAGTCGACTTAGGGAGTTGTAAAATCTCTTAGATCCTTTATCAACATCTTTGCTTGCACCGCTTCCGGGTCGTCATCAATTTTCTAAACTGATTGTTTTTCGCAAAACAGTCCCACAAAAGCACCAAGGAATTATGTCTAGACTCTTGAAAATCAAAAAAGTTAACATAAGGGACACTCATTTAGGAGTCCCCTATTGATAAGTCAAAGCTAAATCTTTTGATAACATTATTGAGAAAATGGAGCACAAAATAAAGACTTGTTTAGGGGAAAATTTATCACAACCTAGCAAAAATTGTTTTAAACAAATCATTCTGTCTAGTATGCCTATTTTTAGTATGGGATGTTTTCATGTTGCCAAAAAATAACAAAGAGAATAAATGACATTCAACGAGACTTGGTGGGGGAAACACTCTAAACTCTAAAGGCATCTATGTCAAATCTTTTGATTTCCTTGCAAACCCATTGAGTCAAGGAGAATGGGTTTCAAGGAAGCCTGACAAAATGAATCAAGCAATGATCACGAATCAAGGAGACCGGTAAGTCACCCCGATGACTTATGGGCTCAATTTTGAAAGGTAAATACTTCGGGTGTTATCGTGCACTACATTCAAAGAAGAAATCACAAGCTTCTTGTTAGAAGTATTCGCAAGGAATACAACATATCAAAAAATAAAGTATTTGGGAAGTGGGGATGGTACTTATAAACATTTGGGAGGCCAATTGGCTACTCCCATAGGAACGAAAATGAAGTTTCCACCATAAATAGTCACCCTAATATAACACTTGTATCTCGATTAATTAATCACAACAGCAAGTGGAATATACCTTTGTTAAACTCTATGCTCGACACGATTCTGTTACCGAAATTCTAAACATTAAACTATTCCCTAACCGAGAGGGGAATTTAAAGAAAGACAAAATCGACATACAACCACCAACGAGAATTCACAAGAAAATCTCTTTTTCACAACACCGTCAATAACAAGTACAAAAGAAACAAGAAAGTTTTGGAAACAACTGTGGAACATGAACACATCACAAAGAATTAAACTCTTTATCTGGAAATGCCTACAAGATGCTCTACCAACTAAACAAAAGTTGGGCTTTCAAGATGAAGAGAGACAATGTGTTTTCGGTCCGTAAAGAAGAGACTACTTTCCACTTTGTTTTTTGATCGCGACTATGCTAAAGCAAGATGCAACTTCAACCAATGCCAAGCTGGGGAGTACTTTCTAACCAAAATTCTTATTTCTTCATTCCTTGAAATGTACAATGAATGGATAAAGGAGATCTCAATTCCATTTCCATGGCCTTACAGACCACCAAATGTTGGTTCATTTGGAAGAGTGGTGTCTTAGAGTGTTTGGAAAATACAAGTGACACAAAACTTGCTTTAGATATTCTCTGATTGTCCCATCAAGCTCCTCCATTATACTAATACTATCATAGAACACATTCCAGCCTTATTTTGGACATGGACATTCCCAACTAGAAATTTCTATAAACCTAATTGCGATGCTTCTTGGAAGTCAGCTGATACTAATGCAGAGTTATGGTTTTATTTTACGTAACTGACAGTATTTTCGGGCGTGAAATGGGTACCTCAAGGACTCATCTGCGAGAAGAAGCGAGGAAAGGCCGTAAGCGTTATACGCACAATTCAATGGGCCATCACACATGATTTGCAAAATCCGGGCAATAGAAGGTGACAATCAAAATACTATCCTGAAATTTTCAAGGCACGCAAACCTCGATCAAAATGGCAAAGCTTGGCAATCTTGGAGGAAGTCAAAAGTTACACAACCTCACTTCTTTTGGGGATTCCATCCTGGATCGCAGAGCTAACAAAAGCGGCGCACCTTTTGGCTAAAAAAAGGAGAATACACCACAACAAACTACTAGTTTTTCTTTTGAAATTCCAGGTTTTAATTCTCATAATAGCTTTTTGACACTGTCAAAGCGCAAGAGATATGTAATATGAACTCCAACTACGCCTTTTCTTGAAGATACTAATCACACGATGCATTCGATTGACCAGGACGGCTCACTTTTGAACCGATTCCAAATGAGTCTCAATGCGGTGATTAGCCCCTTAGTAATATATGTCACTTTTGTAGTTAGGAAATCCCACACTTACACCCCTCACTATATTTTGTAGATCTAAATCTTATTAATGATATGAATTTCAAATATAAGTGCTAGAAATATAAATAGACACATAAGATTTTTTACGTGGTTCGATCAATATGACTACATCCACGATTCTTCACTATGATTGTTGAGGTTACATTGGTATTACATTTATAATCTCCATTAATGGATATTTTCTAGAGCTCTAGATCTAGTTTTAGGGAAGAAGATGATAAAGAAAATAAAGTTTTCCCTCAAAATATCTCTCTCTTTAAAAAGTGTCCCCCTTTCTCTCTCACTATCTCCTTTATATGTGTTTACATAGTGGATGACAAACACATACGGCTCATATTCTCTCGAACTCTTTGATAATTTCACGGGTTCTTGCTACCTTCTCGCGAGACATTCTCGCGACCCCCTTTAATAATGTTCACCTTACATGAGACATTCGCGAGTCTTGTTATGGAAAATAATGAATCTCGCAATCTCTTCCTCGCAAGAGTTAAAGGAAATAATAAATCTCGCACGCTAGAGAAAATATGTTTATGCGATATTTGAATCCTACATCTTGCCTCTTTTTCCTTGAATATTGCTTGAAGAGCATTCTTTAAGGAAAAATCCGTTGTTGATGTAATCTTTGATCTTTGTTTGATGAAGGAACGAGCGGAAGAATACCGGACTTGAAAGTGCGTACTTTGCCTCTATTCTTTTGCGAAGTTCGAAGCTTTTGCGAAGTAAATAAATACTATCGAAGTATATGAAGTATGAAGTATCCTTGAAGAAGTATAAGAAGTATAGTATGAAGTATCCTTGAGAATTATAAGAAGTATGAAGTATGAAGTATCCTTGAGAATTATAAGAAGTACTTAATCTTCTAAATATAAGAAGTATTGTGAATCCATCATGTGAAACTCTCGCTCCATGTTCTTTGCCTCATGCAATGCTCTATTCTTTCTGCGAAGTTCCTAAACTTTTTGGAGAAGTAAATATGAAGTATTAATCCTTGAAGT
Source organism: Papaver armeniacum (assembly GCA_023531295.1). Taxonomy (NCBI): domain Eukaryota; kingdom Viridiplantae; phylum Streptophyta; class Magnoliopsida; order Ranunculales; family Papaveraceae; genus Papaver; species Papaver armeniacum. The sequence continues at coordinate 26,412 of JAJJWW010019185.1, read as the reverse complement.
ATAAGAAGTATTGCCTACTGCTCATGCGAAGTTATTATTCCATTTTTTGGTGAAGATTCTTGTTGTTCCTTTGGTGAATATCTTCTTTGGAAGTGATTCTTGCCGAGAAGATAAAGAACATAAAATTTTCTTGGTTATCCATAATTGCCTCTGTTTCTTTATCTTTGAAGGTAGAATCTTTAAGAAAATGTTGGATGAGGGAGTTGTATCTTCATTCTCATTTTGCCTCGCCTCATGCTTTGTGCTCATGCGATAGTATAATCTCTTCAAGTTGCTTATAATTTTGCGAAATAACCACATTTCGCAAACTAATCACATACGAGAAATTATGACTCATTCTGCAAGGAAATTGAATAATACCTCGAGAGATTCCAAATAATATCGCTGAGAGATTACGGAATAACACTCTTGAGAGATTATAAATAGTTACTGAGAGATTACGGATAAGTACGGCAAATTTTGTAAAATACTTGTGCGAAAATAATGCTTATGTAATGATTATGTTATGAAATGTATATGCAATGGTTATGCCATGAAATGCTTATGCAATGCTTTCATGATGCGATTATGATGCTTGTATGATGAGAATGCTTATCTACCGCAATGTAGCTAATGTTTGTGTTACTTAGCTCATTTCGCGTTAAAATTGATGTAGCTTTAAATCACTTCCATTCTTTTTCTCACGATTTTGTCTTTAGCATATGCATTCCTCTTTGTGTATTTATTGTTTCTACGCAAGTTCTTACACTTGTGCTTCATCTTTCTTATTCCCGCACTTCATCCAAATTGTTTTATATTGAATTTTGTCTGCTGACAAGATCGCGGGGACGATCTTTACATTTTCATGTAATGACCCCTTGATCTTGCCTTATCATTGTTTTTGTATGGTCTTATTTTGCCTTCCTAGTTAAAGGTCTTATTTTTGCCACCTCATTGCGACAATATGACGAAGCCTAAATATCTCGCGAACATAAAAGCCCCATGACATTGCTGTCTTATGACAAAATCGCGGGACGTCATTACACTTTCATGTAATAACCCATTGATCTTGTCTTATCATTTCTTTAGTATTGCCTCTCGGGATATTTTATTTAAGCGACAATATGATCGGGCCTAAATATCCTTGCGAACATAAAGCCCCATGACATTGCCGTCTTGCGACGAAATCGCGAGGGCGTCCGTACACCTCATTGAAAAGACCCATTGATCTCGTCTTACCCTCGCGTTAGTATTATTGCCTCTCGGGATCATTTGCACAAATATGACAAGTTTCCAAATTTTCTTGCGAAATAAAGCCTCATGACATTTTGCGTCTGTTTTGGCACTCTCCCTAATGGAGGGGTGTCGCCTATCATCTCCCTGGTTGCCCCTTCAAGGAGGCTTACATCGGCCATACAAGACTAGCTCCTCCCATCCAGTCTTAACAACAACCGTTGTTTTTCGCAGCCTCTTATCCCTATACCTATGGCTTATGGTTACGAGACCGCACCCTAAGTGGAGTTTTCTTCGGGCCGAGTGCGGCATGCGCCAAGACTTGTCAAGAGTGGTAAGGAAGTTCCATGCTCCCACTCTTGACTCAGCAAATCGTACCCTCGGCGCCTTGATCATACGGCTGACTCCTTGAAAGAGACCTCGGTCGCCCAACCGGTATAACCTACATATTTAGTTGGGAATCCAAGGTATCTCTTCCCATAGGCTTTCATGGGCCCCAAATCTGCATGACCCGGGTTCCGGCGGTGTAACCTTTCCCGAGCCATGTCAAGAGATACCCCCCTTATATGACGCACTTTAGGTCTTACATTTGCCTCTTACGAAATATCATTCGCGAACTAGGGTGTACGCCATAAAGGTTCGTCCCATTCAATCACTCATTCATTTTTGTCAATTCATTCAATCATTCACTTTTGATTATCTCTTCTCATTATCTTTGCGAAATTATCGCATGTCTTCATTCTTTCATTCATCCCTTTCATTCATTTCTTCATTTTTCACTTCCTTCACTTATTCTTTCATTTTAAATCATTTCTTTCATTCATTCTCATAATAGCATATCATTTGCGGGTTTGCTGCATTGTTGTTGTCTCTTACGAAGTATATGATTTGCTTGCAAAGCTATCATCCTTGAAATATATGAACGTCGCATAAAATATAAACATCTCACAGCAAAAAGAATTGTGAGAAATGAGATTTGAACCCTTGACACGCCTCTTTATATTCTCGCACCATACCAACATTTCTAACCTCATTTGCGAAATTAACTTGCGAGATAATCATCAACTTTTTCTTCTGCGAGATAAGCAATGTCTGTGAAATTTTTGCATAACAAAATAAATGTGCGAGAGCAAGAATTGATCTGCGACCTTAGCCGCGTTCATGCCTCCTAACCAACCGTGCTAGCCAAGCCTCTGCAATGTTTCGCGAAATAATCACTTACTTTCTTCTTGCGAAATATACTTAAAACCCATGCGAAAAATACACGTTCGTTGAGATTTGAACTGCGACCATGAACTCATTAATTTCGCAGTGACCAACTCAGGCCGCCTCTTGTTTGCGAAAAAGAATGAAACAACCTTGCGAAATTATCCATTTTTTCCCTTCTTTGCGAAGCAAAAAATTCTTTGCGAGGTGGGGAGATTCGAACCGCGACCTTAAGCTCCTCTTGTTCGCTCGTGACCAATTGTGCTACTCCTCATGTGCGAAAGGATCGCGAATGCTAATACATGACTTATATTCACCCTTTGATATTCAAGGAAAAAGATGACAAAATTCTTAGCAAGGGTAAGACTTAACCGCGACCTTATGTTTATACTCTTGTAGGTGACCAATTGTGCTAGTTCTTGTTTGTGAAAGAAACACACACACTATAACTTTATTCACTTAGCTCGCTCTCGAGTTCAAAATATGTAAAAGGTGGGATTCGAATCCGCAACCCCAAGCTTTTGCTCTTCTTCGCGAATGACCATCTCGCTACTTGCTGCTTGCGAAGGAAACACGCAACGCTATAGCTTTATTCCATTTTTTCCCCTCTTGAAAGCTCAAAAATATTTGAAAATAATGACCGTGGGCGAGATTTGATCTTCGCGACATCAGCTTCTTCGCCCAACTCAAACCATTCAGGACTTCTTTGTGATAAAAATCACACGTTTTGTTCTTATCCTTTTCTTCGTTCTTTCCTTAATTTCCTTCAACAATTTTCCTCTTTCTTTTTCTCCACGATATGAAATCTTCCATTAAAAATTAGCTTTCTTCCTTGAATTTATCACATCAAACCCTTTTTTATGTTCTTGAATTGCTGACTGTATTTTCTCCCCTAAAGTGTGATTTCTTCCATAAAAACTTCCATTTTTGAACCTAAATTTTATAGATCTAAATAAAAGTATGAACAAGTAATTACTTTTCATGGAAATTTCTCTTAAGTTTATAGATCCAATTGAATTAATCCATGACGATGGCGGAGTTTTCTAAACTTTCTTGAACCAACAAGATTAGGTCCTGTTTCTAGCGCATATGTACAAGCAGGAAATCCCACACTACCCCTCACTATATTTTGTAGATCTAAATCTTATTAATGATATGAATTTCAAATATAAGTGCTAGAAATATAAATAGACACATAAGATTTTTTACGCGGTTGATCAATATGACCTACATCACGATTCTTTTTCTACATGATTGTTGAGGTTACATTGGTATTACATTTATAATCTCATTAATGGATATTTTCTGAGCTCTCTAGATCTAGTTTGGAAGAAGATGATAAAGAAAATAAAAGTTTTTCAAAATATCTCTCTCTTCTAAAAGTGTCCCCCTTTCTCTCTCCTGCTTTCACTTTATATAGGTGTTTATTAGTGGATGACAACTCACATACAGCCATATTCTCTCAGCAGCTCTTTGATAATTTCGCAGGCTCTGTTACCTTCTCGCGAGACATTCTCGCGAGGATTATGGAAAAATAATGAATCTCATGATCTCTTCCTGGGTTAAGGAAATAATAAATCTGAGTTAAGAAATATGTTGTGCGATATTTGAATCCTACAACTTTAAAAAATTTTTTTTTTTTTGTATAGAATGAATTCCCGAATGTGGTGTTAGAGTGTAATGTGTATATATCTCTATTATCATATATGATCATACCATGTATATTCGATGGCATATTAGAAATCAGATTATGCAGATTAAAGAGTTTTTAGGCAAATTTTTTTTGTCTTATTCAAATACATCAAGAAAAGAAAATAACAACATAACCTGAATAATGTGCATATTGTGGCACTAAATTCAACATCTAATATTGGAGTATATTTATTAAAAGCAATTTTTGATTATTAAGGATTTTGGTTTTGAGGATGAGGTCTTATGATCAGACCACTGTACAACCAAACCGTCAGATCGCAACAACCAATACCTAAATTTGCCTTACTGCCTGTTGTATTAGCTATCTTGGCCGCATTACACCAATTGAAACGGTTTGTGTGGTAATGCCAATTGACTGACTCATATCTCCCAAATTCCTTCCTCAGCTACTCTCTATAATCTATATATATATATATATATAACTTACATTTAAAAAGATAAAATTCTCAATCTAAAGTATAATCTTAACACATTTGGGGATACTCATGGGTGATTTTAGACATTACCATTTTTTTTTGGATAAGGGGTTTTCAAATTAATTCACAATGTTTTTGTTTTTTTTTCTTTGAGTATCCCCCAATTTGTGGTGGTATCCCCCAATTGTGGGTTCTTTATTAATATTATTGAAAAAAGTATTCAATATTATCTGTAAAAAAATTAGTGGAATTTTTATGACTTGAAACAAGTCGGCTAGGCACAAGGAAAGGTAAACAACTCCTATAGTAGCTAAGGCGGTGACTACAAGTCCTAGCCTAAAAATTATATTTCTGAGCTTTTTCTTCTCTCTTCTTTTCATAGCCATAGCAAATACATTAGTTCCAAATACAAAAAGCGGCAAAAGTAAAAGCAGTAAATGAAGTATTCCCTTCACTAATCATGTTTCTAAATTCTGTTGGGCCGGTGTCACATCCTTCCCTTTCGTTCACGCTATATTGTAATACGACACTTACTGCGGCAAAGACAAACCAAAGACACCGGCCATGATAAAAAAAAGTAACCCCTACACCTCCTAGTTCCCAAACAAATCTGCTCATTAAGTTTCCCTGAGGGAACCACATGCCGTTAGGCCTAGCCGGACTTGGAACAAGTCGTCTAGGCACAAGGAAAGATAAGCTACTCCACGATACTAGCTAAGGCAGTGAGTACATGTCCTAGCCGAAAAATCATATTTCTGAGCTTTTTCTTCTATTTTCTTTTTGATAGCCCTAGGCCCCTAGCAAATACATTAGTCGTAAATATAATTAGTAATTCTTGCAACTAAGAAATTCTAAACTCACAGTACATGGGATCTGCAAATGTGTCAGAATCCTAGTATTTGTTGGTGGGGTGGTGGTGAGAGGATATTCGTATCAAAATTCAAAGCCCGGGTGACAGGCCCGTACTAGGGGAGGTCCCCCAGATGACAGGCCCCCCAAATATGTGAGAACCATTTCTTTTACTTGACTATTGCATATATGATATAACATCGACATTTACCTGTATACTCGTTTTTTTTAATGTGCAAGAACCGTTGAAGCTTGCACGACTTAATAAGCTCTCGTGGTATAAAAAGGGTTGCATTCTTTTCGTTTCATATTTAAAAGTTCCCAAAATAAATAACACCAAACCAAGTAATTTCAAATTTAAAAATACATAGAGATGTGAGTTATATATATTACACATATATGTGATACCACATTTATATCATTTAACACAATATAAATATGTTATGTTATTAGATATTTTATATAATAGTTTCAGATGATATTTATTTTTGTTAGAATAAAAAGGCATATTTGTTACCAAACCCGATACTAGCATTTGTCAAAAGAAACTTCCTCAATAGAAACAAATAGATGCATGAAACTTTATTTTTACATAGTTATTTTAATTTGAATTTTTTAATGTATTCAAATGATATCATCCATGTTATATTTTTCCATGAAACAATAGGGAAAAAGAATTAAAATCCATATTTTAAGTGTTTAGCCTAGAGCCGCTTAAACGTTTGGTACGGTTTTGTCATTAATTATATCCAATAGCGGGTTGTTCTTTGAACTCCTAAAAGATATGTTTTTCCCTCAGCTTCCATAGGACTACCTACTCTAAAAACATCATCGTTAGAGCATTGCTCGGTTGAACCCACCAAGCATTGGTATGTCAAATTTGGTTGTCAAGTTTAGTTCTAAGACTCGGAGGCACTTGATTTGATTATTAAAGTCAATTTCGTTAGGTAAGACTAGATACATAAAATGTTGAGACTTGCCCCGTTTACTCACAAAGACTTGAAGACGTATCAAAGACATCATCCTTCAGTTTGAGGTTAGTAACTACAAACTTGACTTGTTCTTTCAAGTATATATTTGTAGTTGCGAGAAATCCACAACACACCCCTTGTGATATTATGATAATATTTTCTAGATCTAAACTTATTTGATAATCAAAATAAAGATAAAAAGTGCTAAAATTATAAATGGAGACACAAGATTTTTACATGGTTCGATCAATGTGATCTACATCCATGGTTCTTCACTAGTGATTTTTGAAATTACATAAGTATTACATTTAGAATCTCCATTAATAGATATTTGGTAGAGCTCTAGATCTAGTTTTGGGGAAGAAGATGATAAAGAAATTAATGTCTCTCTCCCACAAAAATTGTGTCTCTCCCTTTTACAAAAATGTGTATCCCTTTCTCTCTCACCGCTCTCTCTCTTTATATAGGTGTTTGGCGTGGGTGACAGCTCACACATAGTGGAGTACAACTCATAATTTCTCGAGCTCGCCACGTTCTCGCAGTTCACTCTATAATTTCGCGAGTTACTCACACTTTCCTCATGAATTATGTTGATGTCATCTGCTACGTCATTCTTTAAGTACTCTGCGAAGTCTTGCGACTTCTTATTAGTCACAATTTCGCTAGCACATAGTTGTTGCGAGATTCTCAAGCCTACATTTTGCCTCTTTTTCCTTGAATATCGCTTGAAGAGCGATCTTTAAGGAAAAATCCTCTTTGTTGTAGTGGTCTTTGATCTTTGTTGATGAAGGAACAAGTTGAAAGAATACTTTTCTTGAAAAGTACGTACTTGCCTCTATTCTTTGCGAAGTTCGAAGCTTTGCGAAATAAATAAAAGTATCAACCCTTGAAGTATAAGAAGTATGAAGCATCCTGAAGTATAAGAAGTATCCTCGAAGAAGTATAAGAAGTACTTAATCCTCTAAATATAAGAATTATTGTGAATCCATCATGTGAAACTCTCGCTCCATGTTCTTTGCCTCATGCTATGTTTGTAATGCAAATAAGAATTTAGATTAGTATTAAACATTTCTTTTATCAAAAATATTCATTTAATTGCAATTTCAAATCGTTTTCTTTGTTTTGATTTCCTTTGTATAACTTGTTTCGTCTCATCCGATAAACATCTTTCATGGAAATGATCCTAATAGGTACCCCTTATATGACGCACTTTAGGTACATCCTCTTGCGAATATAATTCGCGAACTAGGGTGTCGCCATAAAAAGGTTTGCCCGCTACTACTCTCCATGTTGGATATCATTCTCATTTGAAACAAAGCAAGTATTTAAAAAATATATAAATTGATCCGTGCGAGATTTTTCTGATCTCTTTTGTAAATCTTTGTAATGAAATCTTTGTAATTATGCGATTGTATCGCCTTTTGTAAATCAAATCAAAAATATTTTATTTGTTGTAAGTAAAATGTTCAAGAAAAATTGGTACTTTAGCTTTTTGTGGTTTGTTGTTGTTGTCAAAGAAGTGAATAAATGCCTTGAAATGTATGAACTTCGCGGCAAAAAAAGAAGTGTGAGAAGTGAGACTTGAACCCTTGACACCCACTTCTTACATATTCTCGTAACATACCAAGCTGTTTTAACCCTCTTGCTAAATTAGTTCTTGAGATAATCATCAACTTTCTTCTTTGTAAATAATCATAGTGTGCGAAATTTCGCATAACAAAAATAAATGTGCGAAGCAAGAATTGATCCTACGACTCCTTGCATTCATGTCTTTGACCAACTGTCGGTTCTCTTGTGCAAAATTATCGCACACTTGTTAAAACTTGTCTTTCTGCCGGATTTTTTTGTCTTTCTACGGTAGTCCAAAAAGATGCGAAAATTCGCGGGAGGTGGAATTGAACCTACGACCTCAAGCTCATTGTCTTTACCTCCCACCAAGTTTGTTTGGCTTCTCGCTTTTGCGAACATCTCTGAAAATAATAACCTACTTTCTTCTTCAGAAATACTCTTGCGAAAAATACACGTTCGTTGGGATTTGAACTCGCGACCATGAACTCATTAACTTCAGCAGATCCAATGCCCAATGTTGCCTCTTGTTTTGAAATAATGAAACAACCTTGCGAAATTATCCATTTTTCCCCTCGTAAAAAGAAGAAAATTATGCTCGAAGTGAATTTAACTTGCGACCACGAACGCACATATTGCTCTCTGGACCAACTGTTCAAGAACTTCTCTGCGAAATTAACTCATAACTTTTTTCCTTATTCTCTTATTCACCACTAAAAATGAGAAGAAAATGAAAAATTTGTGTCTCTCGCGAGTCGAACCGTGACCTCTTGCTTATTCGCTCCAACTCAAACCATCTTTGCGACTTTGCTTGTGATGAGAATTGCGGCGTCACCTCTTATCTTCTCTCGTCTTTCCTTAATTTCTTCCATTTTTCTTCTGAACATGAAAAGTTTCCATTGAAACTTTAGTTTTCTTCCGAATTTCACCATAACAACTATTTTTTTCTCTTCTTCTTTTCATGTCTTTGAATTATTGATGATGTCTGCTCCTGAAAATGTGATTTCTTCCATAAATTTCCATTTTTGAACCTAAACTTTATAGATCTAAATAAAAGTATGAACAAAAGTAACTAATTTTCATGGAAATTTCTTGATCCAACAAGTTACAAGAAGGATAAATCCTTTACTCCTCCCTGTTTCTAGCGCCAAATGTAGTTGCAGGAAATCCCCAAACCCCTTGTGATATTATGATAATATTTTCTAGATCTAAACTTATTTGATAATCAAAATAAAGATAAAAGTGCTAAAATTCTAAATGGAGACACAAGATTTTTACATGGTTTCAATGTGATCTACATCCATGGTTCTTCACTAGTGATTTTGAAATTACATAAGTATTACATTTAGAATTTCCATTAATAGATATTTGGTAGAGCTCTAGATCTAGTTTTTTGGGAAGAAGATGATAAAGAAATTAATGTCTCTCTCTCCACAAAATTGTGTCTCTCCCTTATACAAAATGTGTATCCCCCCTTTCTCTCTCTGCTCTCCTCTTTATATAGGTGTTTACATAGTGGGTGACTGACTCACACATAGTGGAGTACAGCTCATAATTTCTCCCTGCTCACTACGTTCTCAATTTCTATAATTTCGCAAGTTACTCACACTTTCCTCATGAATTATGCTAATGTCATCTCCCGTCATTCTTTAAGTACTCTGCGAAGTCTTCGAGAATTCTTATTAGTCACAATTTCATTTATACATTTTTGCAAGTTACTCCTACAATATTCATTGAGAACATATATAACATATGAAGTTTAGCTTGTTTACAATGACTTCAGTATTGGTGACCTGGTTATTATACTATGATCAAAGTATAATTAAGGAATAATATATTAGTTGTTAGAGCACTGCTCGGTCGAACTCGCGAGCGTTGCTATCTCAAGCTTGTTTGTCAAGTTTAGGTGATCAAAACTATATATTGATTTCTAGTCTACTTATAGCTATGTCTCCGGTTAGATATAAATGTCTAGTTGAACTTAGACCTCACGGCGTTCATCGATTGAAGACGAAGATCTATTGAGGGGAGCTTGGAGAAACTTCATCACCAAAAGGTATGTGGAGACTTAAACTCATCTATCACTCAGAAGTGTACTCTATTCTATCTCCTATTGAGACTAAGTCGTATAACTATATAGACTTCTACATTATACACATCTGATATTTCAGAAGTGGTATAAGTCGCTTATATATTTCTCGAAATATGTGTTGGAAAGCTTTTTTCTTTAGCTACCTTCATCATTATTCTTGACAAGTTTAGTTGGATACAATTTATTTGTTGGAAATTAAATAATGAGTCCAAAGATGATCAAATGAAAATTGCCTTGAAACATGTTTTATGATTTGTGTGAGACAGTCATTTGATGTCGACTCGGAATATTTCGTATTGATCATTCAATCACTTGAAAATTACTTATAAGCTAATAGTTTGTGTGAGATAGTTATTGTCGTCTTCTAAGGATGTTTCAATGATTGAAATGGGAGTTTAGAACAATTAACCATTGTCTGGATATAACACAGTATGCATACCAAAGATGCAAACCAATGTGTATGATTGGTCAAGGCCAAGTTTGCGTACCGGTATGCGAATGGTTTTAATCAGAAAGTCCAGGGAACCAAGTTTGCATACCAGTATGCGACCAGTTTACCCGAGTTCGGTCCGGAACGACAGTATGCGTACCCGTTTGCGAACTGTCAGTACATGACCAATGTCTAGAACTTAAGTTTGCGTACCCGTTTGCAAACTTAGGTGGTTAAGTTCTAATATAAATTAAGAATGATTTCATACTCATGAACAAATACATTTATATATTAAGGAACGCAATCTTTTAAACTGTGGCTAAATGTTCATGAATTGATTCTCTTGAATCAAATCGATTTGTTTCAATTGCGTCTTGTATACTTACGAGAATATAAACAATTGAACAACCCATGAAACACAATTAGATTCATTTGATCTAGAAGTGTTAGATGAATGTGGTTAATACAAAAGTGTTCATATGGCTAACTTCGGTTAACTATTGTTGAGCTAACTCAATATACACGTTTAAGTACGGTTACCCATATCTAAGTGAAGGTATATTTTATTTGTGTGTAACAATCTAAGACCATCTAACGGTGGATAGATATTTCTTTGGTTTTAAGCAAATTTAGCTTGAATCTTAAATCAGGTTTTCATCTAACGGTGAATATTGATTGCTTTGTTAGTAAGCTAACTTAGAATGCAAACCCTGATTTGAAAGACTATATAAGGGAGAACTCTAGAAACTGGAAAACCTAATCCCCACACTTTCTTGTGTGATACTAGTTGCGTACTAGAGTCGATTCTCATTTAACCTAGGTTTTTCTAAAACCATTATAGGTTAACGACTTTAAAACTTCATTGGGATTCTGAAGCCAGATCCAACTATTTTCTTTTTAGTTGTGTATTCCGATCTTACTTGTTCCTTCGTGTTGAGTACTATCTTCTCTAAGATTATCTTGAGATTTATCAACAATAGGTAAGATATAAAAAGTAATCACAAAGCTCTTCGTCTCATTCTTTCTGATTCCACAATAACTTGATCTAGTACCATATAATTAAGTTATTGTGAGGTGATTGATATTTCTGGGCTGTTCTTCGGGATTATAAGACCGGATTATCAATTGGTTCATGTACCTTAATCGGTGTGAGACTTGGTTATGGATCAACTACATTCTAGTCTGAAGTTAACTTGCAGTAGGCTAGTATTTGTAGCGGCTTAATACAATGTGGTGTTCAAATATGGACTAGGTCCCGGGGTTTTTCTGCATTTGTGGTTTCCTCGTTAACGAAATTTCTGGTGTCTGTGTTATTTCTTTTCCGCATTATATTTGAAATATCATAGGTTGTGCGTACTGCCAGTCTATGATATAATCGAAATATCATAGGTTGTGCGTACCTATGATATAATCGAAATATCAGAGGTTGTGCGTAGTTTAATCAATTAGATAATCCAACCTTTGGTTGTTGATATAAATTGATTGGCACTTGAATATTGGTTTTTGATACCATCCAAGTTGTTTCTCATAATAATCAGGCTCGCGGATTTCTATCAGTTTGATTTGTTGATTACATTGAGAAACAAATATATAACTCTTGGATGTATTTTATTGATTGAGTCTGACTGTCTAGTTGATTCTCTTGGAATTATATTGGAGTTAGTCCATACAGATTGTCGAACTAAATATTAGGTGTGGTTGTTAGACCCCCACTTTTCAATTGGTATCAGAGAAGGCAAACACGCTTAGACCTCATAAGTCTGTGTTTGTAGCAATCTGACTCTATGGTCATAAGTGTTATCTCTGTAAATGTACTTGATGTCTTCGATGGCTCGAATTACCTATGGTGGAAAATTGATATGCGTGTATTTCTTCAAGCACGTGATTTTCAAACATGGGTACGTGTTGTTAATGGCTATAATCTTCCCATGGTTATAGTAGACGGTGTATCCATTGCAAAGGAATGAATCTCTTGAGATTCTTGCTGCAAAGCAAAATTCGATGGGTTTAATGCTATCATCCATGCCATTACCCCAGATCTTCAACACCATGTGACTACGTACACTCGGTCTAAAGATGATTGGGATATCTTAGAAACCGTATTTGAAGGAAATACCTCTGAGAAAGAAGCTAGGATCAAAACCTAAATTCGATTGAGAAAACCTTCATTATGACTGATGAAGTTTCATTTGATGAGTTTAATCACAAAGTTCACGAAATTGTTAATGCATCTTTTGTATTGGGTAAGACTATTCCTGAAAAAGGATATTTTGATGAAAATTCTCAGATCGTTTCAGCTAGATACGACTCTAAGAAACATGCCATCGTTGAATGAAATAACCTTGAAACACTTTCCGAGACTCACTTGTTGGAAAGTTGAAAATGCTTGATCTTGATCGAACACGGTCGAGAACTCTTGCGTTCAATGTTGTGACCAATAAATGATCGTTTCTAATCATGTTGATCTTGATAAATCACTGATTACACAAAATATCAAGGATATTGTAAAAATAAGCAAAAAATGTGAGAAACGTCTCTCTCATCTAATGCTTCGAGATGATTCAAACAAGAAAAATCATTTCGGATGGTCAAAACTTTGCATACTTCCAATGCATGCAATGAAATTTTGTTCTCACGGATAGAAACTTACGCCAACTCAAATTCTAATTCGAGAATATGAGTCGACACTGAGATTTTGAATTCTTGGATAAAAGTGAAGAAATTCACCGGGAAAATATTCAACTAAAGGCTTTAGTTGGAGAAACTCGAATCATCGCCTGGTGAAAATTATTGAGATTGATTGTCTTAATGATGAATTCACCATAACCCTATATCTAAAAAAAGAGATTAATACTCTTAAGAGTGACCTGCAAAGGTTATGCGGAAGTTCGACAAGATCTCAAAGAATGTTATTTGGTCGAAGTCTTTTGGAAACACAAATGGCTTAGGGTTCAAAAAGAAAAACTGTGAGCACAAATAACTCCTTTGTTCTAGCTAGGGCTATCAATGGGTACCCCATTACCCAGGCAACCAGGACCTAATCTGGAGATTTAGGTCTTCCTAAAGTTGGACCCATTAACAACTTAGGACCGGTGGGTAATTGCGATTAAACGGTCCAAACGGGTTAATACCATTTATTCATGTTTTAGCAAAATTACAAGTATTTTGTTAGTTTTCGCTTTGATTTTTTTTTCATTTTTCATTTTTTCTTATACTTAATCTTTATTTAGTACATTAATAAAGAAATAATAATAAATTTTTATAAAAATAATTTAGATCCAAGCCAAAAGAGAAATCTATTAAGTTTTTGAGACTTTTTTTATAGTTTTCTTAATACCCAATGGGTACCCGGACCCGATCAGTTCAGGGTTTTAAATCGGTCCTGTTCGAGTCCCACAAATTTGGGAACCGGACTTGGAACCGTTAGGAACCGGACTCGACCTTTATAAGTAGGGTCTGTGCAGGCCTGTAATACCAGGAGGACCCGGACCCATTGACACCCCTAGTTCTAGCTAGGTTTGGAATAATGGATGATGAAAATTGTGATAAACATGAGGAAAAAATCAAAAAACAAAAATTCTTCTACGAATTGTTTATTTTGTGGAAATGCAAATCATGTTCAAAGTAAGTGTTGGAAATTCAAGAGGAACAACAAAAGAATTGCCAAACTTCAAAATGACATGCAAAGGATGAATATGGGTTCGGGAAATCAACAGGGAACTCCTGAAGACAAGAAGAAATCTAAGAGAATCGAGTCGACGAGGTAAAAGTACATTTATACAACAAACCTTGATAACTCACTATGTGATACAATATGTGAGCATTTTGCTCACTCTGTGTCTATCTAATAGTAGTGATGTTTGCATCCTCATTATTAACTTGAGAATATGAGATTGCATCAAGGTTGCTCAAGTTTTGTATAATTGTTAATTTCTTATTTTCAAGTTTATTTAAGGATATGTAAGTTAAGTAAATATTTACTTATCAAAAATAGATAATGGATCATGAACCGTGAAAGACTTTTTCTAAGTTTTTATAGGGTTTGGTTGTTTGATACTCTATTTATATTCATTTGTGATCAAAACGCCCTTCACTCTCTTTTCTTTGAAAGATCTGATATCACGGCTCCTGTAACTGAGGGAACCACAAAAGGGATGCAATGGAAGTGGAGTTAATGTGTATCTTTGTGAAGGAATCCAATCCTCGAGGAAGAAAAAGGAGAGATATATACAAATGATAGAAAAGGGTTCTTTTTTTCTAACTTCCCTTTGTCTGTTTTTCATCATGATAATAACTTTAGGGCTATGGTGAAGGATTTCATCAAGAAAAGAAATGATTTAAAATCTCAAATAATTTTCTCTTTAGAAAAGATAGCTCACTACGAACAAATGTTATCTCTAACAAAGAACACCTTGTGTGAACTGAAAAGAGAACTTAGTGAGTTAACTGATATTTCTGAATATTTGGAGGAATTGAACGATCCCATAATCAATGGGTTTTTCAATAATGTGAAGGAATTCTCGGTATATGCTCTGAGAAAGCTCTATGATGTCTAGGAAACTTCTTATGAGAATTTATTCTTGTGTTTTAAGAAGGATAACTAGGATTTGTAATAGCAAATATTGTGATTACACATAGCTATTGCCAACGATTTCATCTAGCAATGTTTTTAGATTTATTTATTTAAAGAGGCGCGATCCTCTCACAGACTTTGTTTAACAGAGTCTCACACAAAGTCGTATAGCCATTAGATCGTGCAATTTTTAAATGCCAATGAGATTTCATGCAAAAACACGCGGGTTAATAAGTGGTCCATGACCCGATTAAAAAGTTTAGATACTTTTCATATTTTCCTTTTTATCTTCTCTCTCTTCTACAGAGAGTTTTAGTGAGTGGATCTCATTCTCTCGTTTTCTTCAATCGACTACGTACCAAAAGAATTGTTAATAGTTGCAGATCGAAGACATCTTTGGATTCTACTATAAAAAGCTTTAAATAATCGAAAGTGACCCTCGTGTTTCTTAGGTAAGGGAAAATTTATGTATTTGTGTACTGTATTGGTTTTAAAACCATATCAATTCTAGGGTTTTAATTAGGGGATTAGGATTATGGGTTTCTATATTCAGATATTCTAGTGTGTTAGATAATTATTAACACTTCATTATTCATAATCTTCAATTAGTTTATTACATTTACATTTATGTTTATAGGTTTTTGATTAGTTTATTACATTTAAAATTTGCTAGTCTTTCTTATTTTTCAATTTGTTGAACTGGTGGGCACGTGGTTAATAAATTCGACCATTTAGTATACTATTTTTTTTTCTTATTGTTACACTGCATTTGTGTGTAGAGATGACTGTTGGGGATAAAAGTACGAGAATGGTTACTGATGAGAAGTTACTTAAGCCATCCTTAGACATGAATTTTTCTTATATTAGCGAAGCTGAGAATTACTATAAAGAATATGGAAAGATTTTGGGATTTTATACTCGTAGGAGGTCATCATATGCTACTCCACGAGGATCGCTTATAACTAGAGTGGTTTTTGTATGTTGTCATGAAGGAGTCCACAAAATCAAACCTGCTAAAGACGATCAAAATGATGGCAACCTCAAAAGGAAGAGAAACACATCAACCCCGAGGACGGATTGTAAGGCTATGTTATGCATAGATTTGGACATTGAACTTCAAACATGGTACGTTAACAAATTTATAGAAAATCACAATCACGGAATGGTCTCTCCTAAAAAGCGGCATCTCATGAGGGCAAATAAGGTTATGCATCCTGCATCCAAAAGCTTGGCAGAAACATTTAACAAATAGAAACTCCGATTCAGCAAGGTAGCATCGCTTTTTGGGGACACTGGGAATAATGGATTCACAACAAGGGACCTTTTTAACCATTTGAGAACAGTTAGAAAGTCTTTAATTGACGTAGGAGATGCAGGAGTTGTATTGAAGTATTTTCTTTAAAAGAACAATCGATAATCCTATTTTTATTATCTTTGTACAAGTTGATAAAGTAGGTAGGGCAGCAAATTTATTTTGGGTTGATGCACGTTCACGAATGGATTATAGTTGATTTGGAGATGCAGTATCATTTGATACTACTGTTTGTGGGTGAAAACTGTTTCTGCTAGTTTTGGTAAATTTGGGTGTGTGGATGAGAAACGAATCTAAACCCTAAACAATGCACTCGCACGAGAGTACTTTTGATTTGAGAGATCAATCAGACAATCTGGCCTAAACCAAGAAATGAGCGGATTTCGAACTTGCTTGTCCTTGAAGTGAAGGAGAAGGGTTGGTCTTAGGGAGGGAAGCGAGAGAGTGTTGAGATTAGAATGATTAATTCGAAGATGTGGCTTGTTTTATGACTTGTATCATAAAGTGGAACCGGCTTGCAGAGTGAAAACCTATTAGTTCTTGGTAATTTCGGATACTATGTTGTTCCGACCAAAACTTGTTGTTAGTGTGATTCGAAATCCAAGCACGTTCGGTGCGTTAGGTGAATGATCCACCGTTGTGACATGGTTGATGTCTCGAGTGTTTTCGTGGAAAACGTGTAGCAGGTTGCTATGCACGGCAAGTCAAAGTGAAGATTCTTGCCGCAGGAAAATAACATGATGCTATTAGGCACGTCTTGGATGGTCGCCTAAAACTTGCCACAAGTCCATCAGTTCGGTGGCGAACTTGGATGGCTGAGATTGCATCTCATGAGAAAGGGTATGATTGATTATGGCTACCTTACTGGCGCCCGGTAATGGCACAATGGCGTTTTGGTGTATGCTAGTGGCACTCAAGCATGACTGGTATAGCTCATGCATGCCAGGTACCGGTGGTATAAGTGGCGCACGGCGTAGCCATGGCCACACAGATTTAAAACGGTTAATCGCCAAAACTTGCCATAAGTATGTCAGTTCGGTGACGAATTTGGATGGCTGAGACTGCATCTCATGAGAAAGGATGTCCATTGATTATGGCCATATCTTCTTGTATAGAAAATTGACGCCATTGGCATAGTGGCATCTACGGGCGTATCCATGGCATAGCGACATGCCGCTGGCGTAGCTGCGGGCGAGCGGTTTGGCATACCGGTGTTAGACCCAAATATGGCTCGCAACATTGGCCCCTTGTTGCTAAGTTAAACTTAATGCCTTAGGAGAATCACTTAACATAGTTGGCATGGCGACTTTAGCTAAACTAGTGTTTGGCGATCGAAACCTTAATTAGTACGTGCGGCTGCGGATGGTGGCGTGGGCGACATAGGCCGGCGCATGCCCGTGGCACGATGATGCAAGTAGCGCCTAGCGTAGCCATGACCACTAAATTTTGACACATTGGTGTTAGACTCAAATGTGGTGTGGCAACACGTTTCGGTGGCCACATCAATCCCAATGCTTGTGGAACATTGTTTTGGCCTCTGGTTAGGCGTAACAACTTTGCCTAAATTAGGTTTGGCATGCTTTGAAACCCCTAATTAGCGCGACATGTGGTCGTGATGGGTCGAGATGATTGGCTCAAATTAAATATAAATCATTTAAGTTGGATAGCCAAGTTGATGTCAAGAAATATTTTATATCAAAAATCCTTGCAACTTCTGTAGAAATCTGAACACTTTGTACCTGCAATCATGTAATACCAAGTTTCTGTATATAAAGGCTTAACATTTTTTTTTCTTTCTAAAGAAGCTAAATAAATACTCTCATTAAAAACTTCAATATTATATAACAGAATGGTAATGCATTAAAAATTACATGAAACATGGACTCAAAAGGTAACAACAAAGCATGAAATATCACCTAAGTTAATTCTAAAATCACATAATCATGTAGTAAAAGATTGAGGTTCCCAGGACAGAATGCAAAGCTGCCGCTTCTTATCTCCTTGATTTCCTTGAATGCCTCATCATCGCTACTATCTCCTTGTTCTCCTTTTGGTAATGCCAATATTCTGCTATAACACCACTAACAAACTCCTTCTCTATCACCTAGATAAAAACTGACAACCTAAAAGAGTTTGCAAAAGTCCAATATTCCCCGCAATTATAATATTAGTGAGATATACTATTAGTGAGCTAACCAAGGATCCAAAAGACCTCCTTAATCGTACTTATACAAATTACCGTAAAAATCAAATCTTAAAAACTAGATAAAGACAACACAAGAAAAAAAAAACTAGAACTTATATAATTAATCAATTAAAATATATTTGACTAATATATCCTAAATAATGAATACTAAAATAAATCGAGAAGCAAAGGAATTACTAAAAGATTATGTACTAATGAAACAAAGATACCTAAATAATGAATACTAAAATTCAATAGAGGACTTAACATGTCATCCCCGAATTCTCCCATACCGCAGATATAGGTACATATTATGTTTCTCTTGAAAATCATAAGTACATATTTCTTGAGTGAGATCTCGCTAAGGGAATCATGCGTAGAGTCCAAGCTGGATAATACTGGGATTCATAAATTGGAGGCGTAAGGAATGCCATTTGCACTTTAATCGGTGAGACTCCAAGAAGCTCAACGGATCATTCCAACTCCGGGTTAACTTGTGTAGGCTAGTATCTCGTAGCGGATTAATACAAAGGTGGTGTTCAAATCTGACTAAGTCCTTAGGTTTTTCCGAATACAAAATTTGCAGTTTCCTAAAAGCTAACAAAATTTCTAAAATCTGTATGTATTATTTCTTTTACCGCATTATATTTGTTTATGTAATTGAAATATCACAGTTGTGCGTAGTTCAATCAATTAGATAACACAACCTTTGGTTTTTGATATAAATTAATTGACACTTGGATATTGGTTTTGATATCAAAAAAGACAACTTGTCAAGTTGTTTCTTCACTTATAATAATCATGTTCTCGGGATTTCGTTTGATTTGATGATTACATTGAGAAATGAGATATAACTCTTAGGATATATTTCCTTGATTGAGTCTGATCAAGTAACTAGTTGATTCTCTTAGAATTATATTGAAGTTAGTCCATACGATTATTTAACAAAATATTGGGTGGGCGTGGTTGTTAGACTTCTCACTTAGTTATTTCTACAACTTGAATATATGGAGTTATGAAGTATATTTTATATATGGACTTCATGTTTTAGACATTGCACTGCTTGCTCGTTATTATTTAGTGCGTTAATCTTATGGATTAATTCAAACCTTGGAATTATGTTTGAAAGAAATTTCAGACCCTTTGTTCATCGAGTCGAAATCACGTTAGGACTGATCCATGGAAAGACCTGTCTCGACCGATCCTCATGGAAAGTGTTTGAACACCGCCGGAAAAGCTCACAAGTTTTGGTATGCCAAGCTTGTTGTCAAATTTAGTTGATCAAAGCTACATCTTGATTTATAGTCTACTAAGGATAGTCCATAACTTGGAATATATCATGGTAGTTAAGTAGCAGAATTCACGAGTCGACCTTGAAGATTGAAGACTGAAGAACAACGGAGACGTCTATGGAAACTTCATCAACAAAGGTATGTGAAAACTGATTATCCTATTTATTCAAATTATCTACCATTTTATCTACTGAAACATGTCGTATGACTTTAGCATTATGATGAACATTACAAAAAAAAATAATCTTGAGTGAAAGCTCTTACTTGGTAAACCTCGAATCTTGAATTCAAGCAATATCGAAAGTATCGCATAATATGTTGACAACAATTTATTGTTCCACATATAGCAATTGCGTAAGTTCATAAGGAGTCATCGAGTTGGTTTTTACGTTCATAAACTGATTTGCTTAATTCACGAACTTGGAAACTTGATGAATTATTCTCTAATTAACTCGTACACGAACCGGGCGGGTTGATTTTGGAGATGTTACTAGATATTTTTTTTATTAACACGAACTGATTTTGTCAGTTTGTGAAATGGTTGTTTTTAACAAGTTCCTGGACACTTTTTGTAATTGAGTACACAAACTATTTTCAATAGTTCGCGAACTTATCAATACAAAAGGTTCCTAAACTCCTGGACGATAAATATGTTCACAAACTGTTTTAGTGTAGAGAGTTATTATACTCCAACTTATGCGTGAAGGTCCACTGGACAACTTAACATTGTTCTTGGGCTAGTCACTTGGTGCACAACGCTTATTTTGACTAATATGTGTCCGCACATTCTTCTTTGTAATTCAAGACAAACTTCTCACATGCTATGGAGAAGTTAAGTTTCCTGGTAACGAAATAATTGTAAACATGGAAAAAAATTCACGAACTAAGCTTTGTTTGTAAGCTACTGATGTAGTTTTTTACGCTGGTAAGAATGGATTGATTCTCGAACTTTTTCTAAAGATTTGGTTTAAGACCGATAAAAGGAAATACTAAAGAAAACTAAAATTGATTTATGTTACCAAAGAGAGATAAATGTAAGGTTTTGGATTCCACTACTTCTAATGTTTGTAAACTCAATAATAATAACTTTGACACAATACTTCTAATTTACTCAAAGCAATTTTGAACTCAATCTCATGTTTTGGAGGATATAACGTTACAAGCTCTTTTTTTTTTATGACTCTCGTCATTAATCTAAGCCTAATTTTCCATCGCTTATAAAATATCAATAGTTTAAAACTATTCCGTACAATTAAAACGAAGCATATAAAAAAGAAAAAAAAATTAATAAATTAAAAGCACAAAAATTGAGTAAATATGTCAAAGAAAATAATTATTAAAAATTACTCATCAAAAATAGCTTCTTCCAAAACCCTTGAAAATAAATTTAGCTACTCATGAATCAAAAATTAGAGAAAAATTGATTAATCATTGTATTCGAAAAGGTGAAAATTTGCTTATAATGATTTTTAGTCGCTAAAAGTATTCAGCCGCACAAACGTGGTTTAGTTTCTAGGTTATCGCAACCAAACCGAAAACGAGCATCGAGCTTCTTTGGTTGTATAGCGACTGTTCGGAGCGTGCCTTTGTTCTTCGTGTTCTTTGTTCAATAGCAGGTTAACTTTCTGAAAAGACTCAATTTCTTCGATTATAGCTCTAAACTTTCTTCCAAACTCTCCGTGTCCCCTCTCTCAGCCCCAAGCAACTCTTTTATACCCAACAACAACGTAATAAATCCCAAAATCTCTTGCATTAAGAATATTTTTCTGCCATTTATGGGAATAATTTCTTTTCATTCCTCTTTCACGCTGTTTTCTAGTAAATAACACACACCAGCACGATTTTCATGACTCGGACAACGTGAACACGCCAGCCACACGATAACTTTCGCAACTCGTGCAAACTGCGTGAATATCTCCATCTCGTAAAGCATGCTCCCTGTTCTCTTTAAACTCACGCAAACTTCCTTGTTTTTTCGAAACTAAAGACTTATCATCCTTGTTCTGATTATATAGTCAATTTCAATCAAACAGAACCTTACCAGCCCTGTTTATCCCTTTAGAACAAATCCATTTAATTTCAGCGCTTTAATCTCATTATAACTCACCCAAATCACAAACCCTAATTATGACTATTTAAAAGCATATTTTCCCGCCAAAAACAGAATTCAAAGGTTGAAGATGACCTCCCCTTATCCAAGCAATTTGGGGTACAAATTGCAATTCATGGGGTGCAAATAGTAAAATTTCTGGGGGTGTCTTTATCAACTCTGCTTGGGTGGTTTTAATACATTTTCCGGGGGTGCCCTTATCCAAAGTTGGGGGTACCTTTAGTACTTTTCCGGGTAGATTTCTCCAACAATGTTTTTTTTTTTTTCCGAAAATACCTGCACACACATAAAACACCATAACAAATACAAAAATGAGCACTAACAATATATAGAATTTAGAAAATGAGACACAAAAATGTGTCTATCAAATACCCCCAAACTTATTATTTGCTAGTCCTCAAGCAATCTAGAAATAAAATCCTAACTCACTGTCGCAGGCATCGCGATTGCATTTAGCGTGCGCAACAAGCCTTTAGATGCCTAGGTGGCCCCAGTGGCCGAGTTATAATTTTGGGAGAGTTTACAAGAGGTGTACCCACAAAACTTAACTAGTCACAAGTATCCAAAGAGCTATGATGAGATAAATTTTCTCAACCTATCGCCAAGTAATTAGAGTGCAAGAGAAAAAGCATCTATCGGTGAATCCGCTAAACAATGAGAGATCCATTAAACAACCGGAAAAAACAAGAGATATTTTAACGCTCAACAGTAGAGAGATGTCCAACTACCTGGCATTAACATCGGGAGAGACTCTCAAGACTGGTCTTATCCACTCAACAAAGGATAGAGAGATAAAGAGTATTTGTGACGAGTTGAACCCGGTGCCGAGATAGATTTTATGCCGATGGAAAGCGGACTAACGAGCAACCACTATGCATTTATCCCACTTTCTCATGGTGCTTAATCATCATCTCCGGAGCTTTAATCAAGTGATGATAAACTCTTGAACTTCATAGTTATTTGACATTGTATTAACTTTTCTTCTCAATTTCTTCTTGCTTAAAACTATTTTTATAGATTTTTCTTCTCCATGACCTTATTTGAACTAATTATAAAATTTCAATGCAAATCCTTTTTTCTTTTATTATTTTATTTATTTCCAAATTAATAAAATTAATCATCATCAAAAGAATTATTACACAAGAAACTAGTTGGAAACCTAGCAACAAGTTGAGCTCAACACCTTTTTGAATCGCGATCCATACACCATTGAAATTAATGTTGCCAATTTTAAAAATAGCGTCGTGTCTTTCTAAACACCACAACCTCAAAAAAATCATCACTAAGTTCACCTGTGTGGAAACATCCAACCCCAAAACCGTAACCATCGTCGTGCATTTATCCAAGTACTTTTTGCATTTGCGAGTGATGGCAGCAGAAATGGCATGTCCAGGAATAAATTTACTCCTACAACGCCCCGTAAAGGGTGAGATTCCCGTGACATCAAAACAAACATTTAAACCATTCTCCCAGTTGTACACAAAGATGTCTAAAGGGTGAGATTCTCTTTTTTTGCTACCACACCGCATTTCTAACAAATATCCTCTCTTACCAAGTCATTCCTGGATATTATTATTTTTGATGATTTTTTTTTTTTTGGAAGAAATTTCAACTACAATAACCACAAAACTAAAATTAACGTGGCCATGAGAGAAGGACTTTACTACTTGGATCTTCATAACTTGTAGTGTCTTGGTATCATAAACTTCAACAACTTACGTTGCTTGATTTTCTTCGCTCTTGTGACTAAGTCTTCAACTTTGATTATGAATTTTGCTCTTCATTGTGTTGTTGCTTAAACCCTTCAACTTTATTCACACATTTTGATGATGCTCCGCTTGTTGATGATGATAATTTTCTCTTGAAAGAAAGTCGTATTCAGAATTAAGACTACATGATAAGGTTGCTATGTCTTCGACGAGGTGTCGAATCCGCAAAAATAAATTTCTCTACTTCTCTTTAACTAGCAAGTAGTATAACGTAAGTGGATCGCCCCAAGGGAGGTATTAAGTTCAAGTTGTTATAAATACTCTTAGCAAAGATGATTTTGTTGTAGAAATGCTGAAAATTGTAAAATGTATTCAAATATGAGATGTAATTGATTAAAGGTTCATTCTAGACCACTGAATACAAAACCAAATTGGGATGGGATAGCTATGTTCTTCACATTATCATGTTGCTAACAACCCTAGAATAATTAGTACGCTCAACTATTCCGTTATTATCTCCTAGCTCACCGATACGGAAGCGCCGACACTGCTTCTATTTCTGCCAAGTTTCCTAGAGGTACGCTTTACTAGGTTTGGACTTAAACAAGTGCTCTAAGTTCATGGAGATAAGGTCAGCTTCCTAAAGGATGAACTCAAAAGCATGAATCACCTACTAGTGTTGATTTTTGGCATATGGGTACTTAACAAAGTCCATCATCAATACCCACATATTAATACTTGTGTTTATCTTCTCAAGACAATTACTTTTGTCAAGAAAATCTTAAACTAGCAAATAGATTAATAAGTACGATTCAATTTCACCTTAAACCCTTAACAAATAATCCATAGACAATATTAGCATGGTAGAAATCAATCAATAACATTAATGAATGCAAGAGAACAAGTTATTTCATATCAAATATAGATTCATATTTCTAAGCCAAATCGCCTTAATCAAAGAGAGTTTTAGTTATTCATAAATATGGAGTTCATTATCAAATCAATAAATGAAATAAAGTAAAAAGATGAAAATATTAAATGAAAGCAAACCCTAGCTCCTCCGCTTCTGCAAAACTCCAAGAAGAATACGTGCATTAAGGTTGCAGAAAACTTTCCCTTTTGTAGCCTTTTTCTCCTTCCAAAACTAGGTCATATCCTCAAAAGTCCAAGCCCAATATATTGAGTTCACTCAAGCCCACACAGAGAAACCCATGTAGAAAATATGCCCAAATAATGACACATTGAAAACCGCTTCGGCCGACGGCTGGGCCGGAATTCTCGCCGTAAAAGTCACCGTCACGGCCAAAGCAATCAACTCTGGGCTTGAGCTAACAGTTCGTGCCGGGAGAGTAAGTCACCTTTGTCACGCTCGAGCCTTCCCAACCGACAAAGATCCGCATACATTCCACCCCCGTATCGTTAACTCAACCCACAATCTCGCCTATACCACTCTCGCCATTCACCACCATTTGTTTCCATTGAACCACCAAACCACAAAGATTTACCAATTGCTATATCAAAAGTCCTCAAGCCACCCGCAAATCCCATCGTCGTAGCTTCACATACAAAGCATCAATTCATTTAGCACCACCAAATGCCAGCTGCTCCACTCTCTACTCTCCCCGTAGCAACAAAGATAACCACCATAATGGGCATACACAAAGAAGAATCCTCATCGGCTATCTGTCGATTTCCATCCCAACACGAGAATAAATAAACTCGCTCGATACAGCCCACCTGTGTCGCGACGCACTCCAAGCATAGCACACCCCTCTCAACTGTACATTCCACCAAAGAACTCCAACTTTGTTTCACGCCCATACTGTAAGCATTACAACCGTAATGGCTTGTAACCAGACTCCATGGCAATTGGTCAGCTTGCGCCAACTCCACTCACCAATTCAAAACCTCATTCATTCTCCACCATCACCACAGCGACTTTCATTCTGCTCATTTAATTAATGGCCGCTGCCACAATACCAACCATTCATTTGTTCGATAACCACAATCTCCCAACAATGTGCTCCTCGTTAACCTCCATCTCGAGGTAACCGATGCCACGCTCTTACCGCTTGCTCTTCCTCTCGAGTCAACCATTTTCACTGGTTGTCCCCGCTGTAAGCACCTCACTCGAAACCATGCTTCCCAAGATTGATAAACTACAGCAATGGCGATTCGTGGAACTGCCAACGCCATGATGGCTCCCAACATCCATCTAAGTCAGCACCATCTTGCAAAGACAAAAAACCAATTCACCTATAAATCATTTCTGTAGCTTCAAACCTGCAACTACACAAGCTAGCACCACTTCTATGGCTTTGTAAGGTCCTCTTAACCTTTGGCTAACACCCCAGAGAGCCATGGTTATTGCAACACAAAGCCAATGCAGAACTGGTGACTCAGGCATCTCCTCAAACATTTTCTGTGCATCTTGTAAAGTGGAGATAGATATAACTCCGTTGGATTTGCAGTCTTCCACAGCTCCTTCCCTGTAATTGAGACTAACCCATAACTCCAATCATTCACAAACATTTACCCACCATACATTCAAAAACAATGGCATACAGCCTTGGGTTTTCCTGTGGTTCGGTAACTTCCTCAAATGTGATCTGCTCAAATCGACTACTTAACTCGCCACTTTATCTGCCAAATGCAAATCCAACAACCCAATGTCCCCGATCTTTCTTGTCTCAAATTCTTGTTGTAACTCAAACCATTCTCAGATCCAACAAACCATCTCCAATTACTTTCTCAAATTCATGATACATCTCTCCAT
>JAJJWW010019184.1:241394-307531 GCA_023531295.1 Papaver armeniacum | reverse complement strand
AGTCTCTACATCCAAACCATGAGCCTTGTCAACCAAAAAACAGACAACTTCACAAGAAATAAGTCATCTGTATATGTCATACAACTGTATTTGTGAGTTTCTTTTTTTCCGACGTTTGTATTCTAAGGTTTTCGACGTCTGAAATCAGTTTAGGTGAAGAAGAATCATCAATCAAAGAACTTTCATCTATAAGGGGATCTGATCTTCTCATTGACTTCACACTTAAGCATCGCGATTACCAATTTCTTTCTGTACATGAGTGATTCAGTATCTTGCCGTTCCTTGACAAATAGAGTCTGGTTCAGCAATCTTCGGTACATTTTTGTCTGATAAGGTGCTTTCGTCACTGGAAGTCTGTTAGCTAGTTTTTGAAGCCGAGAGATACCTCTTTTTACTGTTTAAAAGAAGCAAAACAATTACCAGTAAAGTGCACAAAGAATTAGCGAATTACTCGTAAATATTTGCTAGCATTGCTATACTGATAGAATTAGCGTGAAGATATAGAGCGAACATCTTATGACTTATAAGGGAGAATTCAGAATTTTCTTTCATTCTAGCAAAGAGATCTTGCCATGCTTTCCATGTTCCTTTCTAACCTTTTCCATCATGAGACAGAGACACAACTCAATGGATACATATGACAGCTCACATATTAAACTTATAGCAGCATTAACTTTAAAATAAGCCTAAGCACCCAATCAGTCCTTGAATGAATCCTGATTTGTCACTAATACATAAAAAGCCAACGATGTTTACACCCTTCTTACTATGTATTGTTATTGCATACAACTTCTATTAACATGCACGGGGTGAAAGTTTAATATTGTTACCATAACGTCTTCAAGTGCCAGAATTGAGCTAAACGGGAAAGTTAGAAGTGGCTTCTGAAGGATCATTTCAACGCTGTGAATATTCTCGGCCAGAGGATTAAGTGGTAACTGGACAAACAATATAATGACCTAGATTAGCTGTGCTCTCTCCATTAGGTTATGAACTTGAAGCTTCTCAACTTCTCGGAGGTCCTTCACAAATTGCATTAGATCTTTCACCAGTGCCCTTTTTTGTACTTGGCTTCTCTTGGTCACCTGCTATATATCCAAGGACACATGAACATAGTTCAAAAAAAAAAAGTTATAAACAGTATACTGAAACCATATTTATCAAATACCCAATGTACAACCAGAAAAGTGATTAGACCTTTTATCAAAAAATATTGGCAGAACAAACTGATGAAACCATATTTATCAATTTACTAAGGAAAATTATAACATCTCATCAGAAGTTACAATGTTCAACTAATCAATCTTCCAATTGTTCATAGATTGCTACGAAAAGGCATTCTAACAAAAACTAATCATCCTTCATTTCATTCAGGTCATAAATGTGCATCCTTAACTAACCATCTACTATCTAACAAAATTCAAAAGAAGTTTAAACTGATAATTTGGCATTGAACTCACCACTATGATTCTTCATAACCTTGTTAGATTTTGGGATCAAGTACCAATAATAAGTTTGGCCATCCTCAATTGTGCATCTAAACTACATCTGCTCCTTCATCGGACAAATATGTTACATTTAAATGACATCTTTGCACCTCTATCTTTCCTTTTCCTATTTCACAGACAAAGAATTCGACAAAATAAAGCACCCAGATGGCCGCCACTGTCCAAGTTGGCTTGTCCACTTCAGTTTCATACTCTTTCTAGGAAATGCTTAACCTAAAAATTAAATCAGTACAATTCAATCAGTTCCTAGAGTAAAAACTGGCAACCATGATCATTCCAAGTTATCTCTTGGAAACATAAACGCTAGCCACAACATTTTGAGCCAAATTAGTACATATAGACTTTTGACTCCTACTCCCAAATCTCACTTAGATTTCCAATTGACCATTTCCAGTACTTAAAATTGAAAAGCTCAGCAAAATCAAGCTTAAAAAACTCTAACAAAAAAGCTGAATCAAAATTAGCTTCTGCAGATTAAAAAAGTTCCAACCTGCAATTAGCATTAAAAATGATGACTACCTGGAAAGCAGAATTGAACCATGTTGGAAGTGGACTCTACTGACAAATTCTCATATCTCAATTCAAGTTCCAACCCTGTTATCACACAACAAAACCAAAATCCATTACTCATCCACAAACAAACAAATAAAGA
Organism: Papaver armeniacum; assembly: GCA_023531295.1. NCBI lineage: Eukaryota > Viridiplantae > Streptophyta > Magnoliopsida > Ranunculales > Papaveraceae > Papaver > Papaver armeniacum. Next base: position 305,371 of record JAJJWW010019184.1, on the reverse strand, counting down.
GGAAACTGAGAGAAAAAATGACCAAGTAAAAAGAAAGAACAAACCTGTCGATTCCAGATCTTAATCTCTGATGTAACTTTTCATGATCTTCTGCATTATCATTTCCTTTCCGTATTCCTGATTTAGCTTAGGGTATTGATTTTGACGAGTGATTAAAAGATTTCTTTATAGACATGGAAATCAAACTCACATTTAACATAAAAAGGAAGTGAAATATGAGAAAATATGGAGACCCACTTGATCCTTGCACTGGAGTTGAAACAAGACAAGACGAATTAATAAGATTTGGTATACTACTAATTCTAAAAATAAAATTAATAAGAATAAGTTTACTACTTACGTTTGAGAGGAGATATCATCATACTGTCTTCTTGTTGTTGACATATGATCATAAACATCAAAAGCCATGATTAATTGATCGATCTTTGATGGTTGTTTTTTCTTTGAGGCGGCGGAAGCAGAGAGGAGAGGAAGGAATTCACAAACTAAAAAATGATGCCCTAAAAAACACAGGCGACTCAGTAAATACTAGGGTGTAAATAGATAAAGAACTGAAAAGTTAATTATAACACTTCGGTTACACCATTAGGATATCCGCATTTTCTCGTGCACCAAGCATACTTAGCGTTTTGAAGACAGATTTCAGATTGCGATTTCAGATCTTCAGCCAGGCAACATATAAGTATATATTTTGGATTGAGAAGCAAATTAAAAATAGCAAATTGCAAGAAAACGTGGATTTTTTTTTTTGGGTGTCGACACGGACACGCGTTTCAAACACGTAGGACACCGCTCGGTTACCTAGAAATCTAATAAAATAATACTCCATTTGTTCCAATTTACTTGTGTTTTTAGGGTTTCTTTGGTGTTCCAAATTAGATGATAGTTTTAGAATTTTTCCCCAATTCTCACTAATTTACCCCTACTTTGGAATCACACGAGAGAATTAATACTCATCGTAATCAACACAAAAAAATACTTTAATTTTTAAATATACCCCATAGAGGATATATACTCAATCTTGGAATATTTGGTAGTACACCCAAAGTAAATTGTTACGGGATTGATAACTTTCCTAGAATCTAGAAACACAAAACTAGGCTATTTAACTCTTTAAGTAGGACTTAATATGAGTATTATTGGAAAATTGTACTCTCTCTGATATTTCTTAATCTCCGTGAAAAACTCTACAACGTCAAGTAAATCGGAACGGAGGGAGTAATAAAACAAAACTACCGTATATGTTTGGATTTTTGTTGAAGGGAGAGCAAATAGTGATCCGAGGAGAGCAAAAATCGTAGCCGACTCGCTAACTGGAACCTATTCAATTTATTTTTTTAACTCGGACCAATTTGCCCTATAAACACACGATCCTGCACATCACTATACTCCTTCAAACAATTCCACCACCGGACACAAGAAGAAATTTTTGCACTAAAAGAAACGAAAAACAAAATGACCTAAAAAGCAGCAAATTACTTCCTACTGTCTAGTGCTACATTTCTACAGTTACTACTAATAAATTAGGGTTTCATTAGTGAAAACATCTTAATTTAATAACAAGGAAAGGCAATTTTGATGTTATAGAAATATGTGGAGGATATACATATGATCCTGCTCCAAAACATATTACATAACAAAAATGGTTTATATCTCTCAAAGAAGATTCAAGTTGATACACCTTCTTTATTCTCTTGGAAAAAATGATCAAATCTAAAGAAGTAGCCTAAATTGACATCCACTGGGATATCTCTCTGGCTGAATTTGGATCCGGTACAAAACCACCGAAAGGATTCGTTATTTGGGGATCTATGGAAAGATTCAAAAGAAGCATACAAAAGAGATTCATACGTCTCTTGTCATTCAAGTGCAATTAGAGTTACCAAGAGATTTGGTAAAAGGGGGTTTGGGACTAAGATTATGTTCCATAATAATAGAGAACTCACAACTCCATGATGTTGACGGTGGTGGCTGATAGATTTTTTTATGGGGGTGCGAATGTGTAGTTAGTGGGTGTACTTAGTAGGATAATTTGGTCCAAGTTGGAAAAATAAGTTGAATAAGTCCTAGTTAGCGAGTCAACTACGATTTTCGCTCTCCTCGGATCGCTTTTTGCTTTCCCTTTAACAAAAATTATATGTTTGACATCTGTTGGCATATTCTGGAGAATATGCCAAAATATATTTATTTTCCTTCCTTAAGAAGCTTTCTCTTTTCTCTTTGACTAACTAAAAAGATCTGACCGTAATAATCTTTTTTCTTTCTCTCTTCCTTCCAGTCTGTGCTCTGTTCTTCTTCTTCTTCAAAAATTATCTGATTATCCTCTAGAAAATAACTAACCAGTAAAGATACAATAATCTAATCATCTTCTAGAAAATGTCTAAAAAAAAAAGAAACGTTGGAGATACAAACCTTAAATATCCTCTTTGGGATTATGTTGAAAAGCAAGGAAAAACTGGAGGTGGAGGAAACAATCAGTTTCAGTGCTCAATTTGTTTAGAAACTTATCAGGGTTCATATACTCGGGTAAGAGATCATCTTCTTCATGAAAAAGGTAAAGGTACTGGACCATATGAAAGTATTGATCCAGAAAGTTTAAAAACTTTGATGCAATTATAAAATGATGATGCTGATATGAGAAGCCAACTTGGAGAATCAGCGGTTTTTAATCTTCCATTACCTAGTGTTGAAAATTTTAGAAATGTTTTTGTTTGTGGGTGAAAATGGTTTCTGCTGATTTCGGTAATTTCGGGTATGTGGGTGACAAACTAATTTAAACCCTAGACAATGTACTGCAAGGAAGTATTTTAGATCCGAGAGATCAATCTGTACAAGTCCGGCCTAAACCAAGAAATGGCCGTTCCAGACTTGCTTCGGTCACAAAGAGGAGGATAATGGGTTGGTTTTGAGGAGGGAAGCGAAGAAAGTGTTGAGACCAGGTTGATTCTGGAAGAGTAGTGGTTTCACGACTTGTATCAGAAAATGGGAAGCTAACAGATGGGAGAGCTTAGCCAAACGTTTTTCTGAGTGTTGTCTGATCCTTGACCGAACTTTTTCTTCCTTGTGGAAATAGGTAAGACCTATTTATACAAGTCGGAGTGAAACGTACTCTGTTCTCATTAAGGAATGGAATAATGGGTGAGTAAATGGGAGGAGGTGGTAACCGTTAACGCATGGAATTGATGTTCCATAAAAGAAAAGCGTTTCACCATTACTTCCCTATTTCCTTAACCGCTTCATCCTTATTACACTTTCTTATTACGGGCGTAGTGTACGCCGCACGCTGTAAACCGCCAAACCAAAACCCAAAGAAGAACCCCCAGTTTGTGGTTTGATGTCTCGAACGTTTTCGTGAAAACATGTAACATGGTTGTTGCTTGGAAACTCGAGCTTAGGAGACTTGCTAGCTTGGCGACTTTCGACGGTCGAGATTTTGTATCTTAAGCGGAAAGGTAGTCGTTGATCGTTGCACGCTTCCGTTTTTGATAGCTGTGTAGGGAAGGCCAGCATAATGGCATGACAAAGTTGGCAGGCCATTGGCATGGCATGCCTTGGCGTGGTTTGGCGTGGCCAAACTAGACTTTGGGTCAAAGGTTACCATGTGTTGTCTGGTAACCTTAGACGACTAGGATTTGCTCCTAAAATTGAAGGGCGACCGTTGATTGTCGCACGCCTTCGTTTTAGTAGTCGCATAGGAAAGGCCAGCATGGTGGCACGGCTAGGTTGGCATGCCATTGGCATGGCATGTCTTGGTGTGGTTTGGAGTGGCCAAACTAGGGTTTTGGGTCAAAGGTTACCATGCGTTTGTCGATTTTCACTCCTTCAAATAGGTTTCGTGTTGTTTATTCTATGTAAAAAACCGTTGTTACAACTCAAATAACAATCCAATTATTCAGCCTATTATGGGATTTATGTTTCATTGTTTTTTATGTCAACTGCGTCTTATGTTATCTATGGTTCCTTAGTTTGATTGATTCCAGTGTAAAAGACAGTTCTAACTTTACTCACCTAATTGTTTGGATATGCTCCCAATACCTTTGCAGGAATCTATGTATCTATGGTGTGAGTAAGATTCTAAAAAACAGGTATTTTAATTCAATGGTATCTTCTTAAACCAAGATTATGTATCAACCGGAAAACACAGACGGTCAAAGAATCTAATCTAAGCACGGCATGATAATGGTTAACAAACCAAAGGTTTCAAGAATTAAATCACTTAGGACGCAAAATCAACTAAACATTTTCCTAGTAATCATACAAGAAAATAGAAATACCATTGAACATACATTGGATTTCATCTTGGACCCCTGAATATAAAAACACGCACCAAGTTAACCGTAAAAATGAATTTGAACACTAACGAGTACACAAATTTGAACACTAACGAGTACAAATCTAGATGGTAACCAACTATGACACAATTATTTAGAGTACTATTGTGTAGCTGTGCAAATCGCTTCCGCAGGTTTTAGCGCACCAAAGATATCATTATGTTGAATATCTTGTTGTTTATGTTGATGATCATCAACATCACAAGCCATGATCCATCCACATCTGTGGTGGGTTTTGAGAGAGACTGTTTCCGATCAACAGCCGATAGGCAAACATACCGGCCGGTCAGAGACATAAAAAGCTGTGATTCATAATAGAAGACTTCACCATGAAGCAAATTTAAGGGGCTGAGTCGGCTGACTCTTTGAAGGTCGTTTAATTAAATTCCACTGCCAACAGAACACAACTCATAATATGAGCAGAAGTTTGTCACGCATATGTCTACCTACCACATTCCCAAAAGAACCAATTTCTCAATAATTCCACAACATCTTTACATAGACTATTTCTTCACAAACCCAAACTTAGATATCAAAAACACACTTATTCAATATGGTTTAGTGGTAGTCATCATCAATTTCTCCTTATTTGGGTAGACATAGTGAAAGTGTAGACTCCCTAAATGGGTATGATGCAGGTTGGCAGGTAGACTTTAGAGCACCTTCGTAGGAGTTTCCTAGTTCCCACTACTTCCACATTTTACTTCTTGCGGTCCAAAAATTCTTCCAAAAAATTTTCATCAGAAACATGAAGTCTCTACAGGTGATGATTCTCTCCATGATGTCCTTCTTACTTCTTCTACTTCCGTTACTAGTTGTTGAATACTCATCTTTGAATCATACTACTTCTTCCATCAGCAACATAACAAAAGGTAATTCATCTCTATCTTTGAATGATACTTCTTCTGCCATCCATGGAACAAGTGGTTCATCTATTTCTCCTTCTGGGAATGATTCTTCATTCATCACCAACATCACAAGAGGTTCATCTATTTCTACTTTTTGGAATCATTCTTCTAGTCGTTTGCTTTCTCCCTCTGGGAACATTGCTTTTGGTTTCTACTTAGCCCAATCATGTCCAGATTCTTCATCAGATTGTCCTTATCAATATGGTCTTGGTATCTACTTTGTCAAATCTCCATCTACAACCTTGGTTTGGACAACGAATCGTTACTATTATAAACCATCTTCAGTTCTCTTAACCGGCGAAGGAAAATTGGTGCTGCGATCGCTGCGAGATAACAAAGAGGAACCCCTGATACCTACAATACAAGAACCAATTTCATATGCAAGGATGCTAGATATGGAAATTTTGTGTTATATGGTAATTTATCTCAAATCCTGTGGCAAAGTTTTGGTTACCCTACTGATACCATTCTCAGTGCCAGTGGTCAAAGTTTAAGACCTGGAGTTGATCTTATCTCTGGTGGAAGCAGATTATCAATTCAGGAGATCAATGGTGCAGTGACAATATATTCAAAAACTTCAGAGAGTGTAATATCAGATGCACTTGAGGGTTCACTAAGGAGACCAGTAATCCTAATTTTAAACACTGCTGGTCAGCTTTATCTTGTTGGTTCTGATGGTGTAGTCCTTAAATATCTTCACCGGAACAAAAATCAACAACAAGAAGAAGAAAGTACTGTGAAGGAGGGTGTTCATATGTATAGAGCAAGACTGGATTCAACGGGGCATTTCCGTCTGTACAGGGAAAGAATTGACGGAAATACAAGTGATAATGAAGAATTTTCTGTTCTAGTAGAATCATGGCCAGTTTATCATGAGTTTCCTTGAGAAATACCTATTCGCAGTACTGGCAGATGGAGGATTTGTTGCGTTGATAGTCTGTTTTGGTTGTTGCTCGTTTTGTTGCGCTTTGCTTTTTCTTGTGTTTGCCGCGCTTTGCTTGTTGCTGGCTTTTATGCCCGTATGAGTATCTTGAGATATGCAGTCGCAGTATCCTTTAGAACACATATGTATTAAGATTTGGATCGTACAATATCAATCTATGTTTTTCCATAGGGAGGTCTTTTCAGTCTATCATGATATTTGCAACTATTTACTGTTAAACGTTTGTATCGTGTTCAGTAGATGCACCATCTATTAGTTAGTGCATTCGTATATGCTTGGTGCTTGTTGTTCTTTCCCGTTGCTAGTATATTCTTGCTGCTTTTCGTGTGTAACATTGCTTGATGATCCCTGTTGCTAGCTCTATTCTCTAGCTGTCTTGGTTTGAGAAGGAAATTTTGTGTTGAGTACTAGTTGATGATTGGGCACGTGGGGATGGGAACCAATCTTTCCAAGGCTAATGCCCATGGTATTCCCCAACAAAAATTCTAGAAACTGTAAAATATAGGTAACATCCTCCGCAACATTGTACATCAAATGAGTTCTTACTATTTGAAAGTAAATAGTTTCATGACGGTCTTAAGGTTGATGCACGTAATAAAGAGTAACAAAATGTCAGAATTAAGCTACCACATTCATTTCCAATTTTTTGCTCAGTTTTGTTATTTTTTCATATATTTTTCCCACTCTAAATTAAAAAATAAATAAATTAAAATAAGCCATAAAAACCTTAAAAGAAAAACGAAGAACACAAAAGGAAGTCACAAGTCGTTGTCATATTTTTCATATCTTGGTAAACTTTTTGTCGCATGATCTTGCCGATCGCCACAACAAGAAAGTCGAAAGTACTCACAAGTGGTTGTCATGGCGCTGCTGCTGCCTCTTTGGAGGAGCTATATCTTCAAAAGAGTCATTTATGTGTAGCCTCAAACTTATAACCTTCTTTAACAGATCTTTAATTGAAATATCGCCTACATGAGAGAAAGTCACCAGGACGTTTTGCACCACTGCAAGGCGGATTAAGATGATATATTCTCTGCTCCAACTTTGCACTTGATGTAGTTTCTGGTAATGCACACTAACTTGGCGCAAAGTAAGGATGCTGCAGAGCCTCCAGAGCTGTTGGTCTATTAAAGTTGAGCATAGCTAAAATCAAAGGACGTTTATCATTTTTGTGCTTTCTAAGTTTACAATTTTCATCTTTTCGCTGAAAAATCGAAGACGTGCATCAACAAGACAAAGATAATGCAGTGCACAAGATAATTTACCTCTTCAAGTTTTCTTATGTTCCCATTGGTTTCAACTTATTGGTCCTTCATTCCGTAGTTAAGTGAAATAGGCTAACTCTACTATCCTCTTCTGGACCTGGTTATATAAGATTAACCTTCCATCGACCTGCAAACAAACAATTCTTTTTTATTATAGAGTACAGATAGTGAATACGATAATGGTATAACTTAGTTCATTGAAACAACACATTCTTTTACATTATAGAGTAAACAAACAACACATTCTTTTACATTTCAATTGATCTGACTCACTTTCTGTCATGAACTACTACTCTATTTTAACTCATTGAAACAAATACTAATACTAACAAGTTGTACAGCAATCTTGAAACAAATCTCAACATGATTCTGCTTTTAGCTCTCATTCACACACAAAAGGAATATCGGAATATGCGAGTCTAAGAGAACTAAATCTAGCACAATTCATGTATCATCACTTAGAGTACTTTTTTCCCGTGGTTAAGATTAAGCACTTAGAGTTCTTTAATCCGTCGAGCATAATTAGAGAAAGAAATTATGAACATGAACAAACTTGCAGTCTCTCAAGTATCAGCATTTCCAAATGACAAGATCAGATTATTGATTGGACACCACAACAAACTAATACACTTGCAGTCTCTCAACAAACTAATAGTTCAAGTCATAAATATAGCTGCAACAAACTTAATGGGGACTGCAATGCCAGACAACAACCGTGGGACTTGTCAATCAACAACTCTAAAAATGACAAAATAAAGTTTGGAAACAGATATTCTTACCAGATCTTTAGGAAGATTCCCTTGTGAAGTACAAATACCCAACATGATTTATAATCCAGATCCTGCCCTCAAATTTTTGAAATTGAAATTGAAAACGAAAAACGGTTCTCTATCACTACATTCATCGAATTTCCCAATTGTCTGTCAACTTCTGAGACTTATGCAAGGGTATTGTACCAAAAGAAGTGACTGCTCCACTCTTAGTAAGTTTAGATTACTTCCATTCTCACAAAACTTCACCGAACACCCAAAGCAGCAGGAAACATCCTCCGTTACTGCAATGTTATAACCATGTAGATGTAAGCAAAATGAGATAGAGTTCAACCACAATATGCAAAGGCATGCATACAACAGAGAGACAAAACCATCAGGAATTCAGAACTTACCTCTTCAAGTTTTCCTCTCAGGCTTTTGCCCATGTTTGATTTCCTCGTATTGGTCTTTCATTCTGTATTTGGTGAAAATAGGCTAACACTATTATTCTCCTCTGGTTATAAAAGATTAAGCTCCCATCAACGTTCAACAAAATCATTTTCTTTTTTAATTATGGAGTAAAAAGAACACGATAAGAGTATAACTTACTTCAACGCATTCTTTTACATTTCGATTGATTTGCCTCACTTTGTATCTTGAACTCTACTGTATGATGAGTTGAACTCATTGAACCAAATAAAAAACACTAACAAGTTCTACAGCTGTGTTGGAACAAATCTCAACATGATTCTGCCTCAGCAGTGCAATCACACACAAAGCACTATCGAATATGCAAGTCTAAGAGGGTTAAATTGAGCACAATTCAAGTATCAGCACTTAGAGTTCCTTTTCCTGTGCATAAGGTTCCATTGTGGCTTAAATGCAGCTTGCGCTCTTGTTTTAGTTTCCAAGTAACAATGGTCGCTCTTGTTTTAGTTTACAAGTAATTTTGGGTGCTTAGTTTCTAAGATTTATTAAGAGATCTTTGTCATTTCTTGTTTATTTGTGGAACTTTTCTTTGGTTGGGGTAGTTTTCCCCATTCTTTGGTGTATTCGCTTGTGCACAGCTTGTGTGCTTTTTAACACAATTCCTTTTGATCGATCAAAAAAAAAAAAAAAAAAGGTTCCATTGTGAACAAACATGTAGTCTTTCAAGTATCAGCCCTTCCAAAAGACTAGATCAGATTACGGGACTAATGAGACCGCGAAAGTATATAAGACTACCACATGCTACAGAACTACAAACAAATGATCTTCTTCCATTGTTGCTAGTTCTTTAATGGAATAGTCTCTTTCGTCAAAGAAAGTCCAACTTTCTGATATCAGGATAAAGCAACGAGGACCATGACTAAGACTTCCTGTATAAATTCAAGAAACCTTCCTTATGATGCTTATAAAATAGTTGTTTATGGACCCAAATATAACAAAAAGATATGGCAGAAACTCCTCAAAGGCTCAAACTGAGTACGCATCAAGGAAATTCAAGGAGTCTGACAGAAAGGTATCTTTTTATGCAACTACAGGAGGTCCGAAACTACAAACAGACACAGGAGACAGAATAGCATCTAAGCAAGAACCATTGAGATATACAGATCATTATCATTCACAGCCTTTTGAAACAAATCTGATCTTTAGGCATCATACTTAATTAGACTAACTATCATCTATAATTAACAGCTTTCTAACACGAAGTATCATTATTGCATTAGAACGAATCAGAATTACAGATCACTATCACTATTGCATATGAGCTTATATCAACATGCGAGTAAAAGTTTAATATTGATACCGTAATATCTTGAAGTGCCAGAATTGAGCTAAATGGGAAAATTAGGAGCGGCTCATCAAGGATTATTTCAGCACTCTACTAGGAGTGAATGTACAAAATCAGCTGAAGGATTAAGTGGTAGCTAGATAGCCAATATAATGACCCAGACTAGCTGCGCTCTCTCCATTTAGTTGTGTGAACTTGAAGCCTCTCAACTTCTTGGAGGTCTTGTACAAATAACATTTGATCCGACTTTGACCTGTGCCCTTCTATCTACTTGCTTCTCTTGGTCACCTGCCATACATCCTAGAACACATAAAAACAGTAATGACGTTAGTATCCAAAAGATATCAAACACTAAATATACAATCAGAAAAGTAATTAGACCTTTTGTCAACAAATGTTAGCAGCAAAAAGTCATATAATTATCAATTTAGTGCAGTAAAGGCAAACATGCATTACAGCATCACATGTTACAATGTCCGCCTAACCTATCTTTCAACTGTTAGTTGATTTCTTTGAGAAAAATTAAAACATTTACTGCATCTGCAATAAAATGAAAAGAAATGAAATGAAGAGAAGAAATACGAATAATTTAGTACTACCTACACGCTTGAGAGGAAGGTGTAATGATCATCTTTCACAGTCGACATATTTTGATCCCATAGAAGTATCTATGTGAAGATATCATTATGCTAGGAAGCCATGATCAATCACCATTATACCTAAAAATTTAATTACTAAGCTACTAACTAAAAGTTAAACATGGAATAAAACTCACGTATAACATAGAACTGAATGCGTGTGGGTGTTCTGTACCCTCAAAAAATAAAAGTAGTTATTTCTTTCAGTCTTCTGTCACCTAACAAAAAACAAACGTTAAAATCATGAGATGAGACCATGAAGCCAATCAATTATCAATATAAGACTGATTCTAGTATAGTCAGAATAAATCAAGTCACAAACGTACCTGCTACAATTCTAATTGGGACTGCAGTGTCAGACTGATTTCTCTGAGCAAGCATAGCGATGAACTCTACAATTAATCAAAAGGGATTTCTCAACCTACAACAGCAGAAATGGGAACAAGTTAATATCAAACCCTAAATGTCTTGGATTATAAATAAAAACCCTAAATGTCTTGAGTAACTCAAAAAAAAGCTTCCAACTAAATAAAATTAAAACCATACACCCAAATAAAATCATTAAAATTACCCCAAAAATCACAACAAATTCTTCCAAAATAAAAAATAATTCTATCTAGATGATTACGGATCAACCCATTTTCTAAAATCCGGAAGAAAAAAACATTTCAACAAAAGCTTAAAAAATTTTGCAAAAATGTTTAAGAAATAGCAGCAATCAAAAGATTCAATCATACTTAAAAATGAGGGTTTTCCTCATGAGAAGATTTGTTTAGAGTTATTACCTTTTGGAAGATTATAGATATTGAAAAAATTCCACCCATAGAAATGAGCATTTTGAGAGAAGATATCATCATACTCTTTTGCAAAAAGTCTCAGTCGATCTAATTTCACTTGGATTTTGTTTTGCTAGAGCTAGATCCAGCCTCAAAGATGAGAACTCTCAGTCTCTCACTAGGCAATATATCCCATCTTGGCTGGACACTTGGTCCGCAGAGATTCCCCCACCTAGAGCAGAAAATACAAGAGAAATAGGAACAGGGTTACAGTTCCAGGCAAATCAAACCAAAATTGAAAACAAATTCTTCCACATATCTAGATGATTTCACAAAAACCCATTTTCTAATACTTTCAATAATACTAATAAAAGCTTTGGAAAAGAAGAAAATAGAAAAATGTTTAAAAATAACAGCATTCAAATCAAAGATCTTAACTTTAACGGAATCATGAACCAAGGTAAGATTTTACCTTTCATCCGCAGCAAAAAAAAATAGAGGAACATCAATAAATAAAATAGAAGATATCATCATGTTTAGTGTCTTGTTGTTGATGGTAGATTATCAACATCACAAGCCATGATCCATCGAGATTCTGTGGTGGGTTTGGAGAGAGGCGGCTGAAAACAGAGAGGAGGAGACTAGAGGGAGAGGGAGTAAGAAGAATGATGAAACCCTAACACTTTGACGAATAAATAGTAGGGCAAATATAAAGTTAATTACACATTGTTTACATCACTAAATGGTGTGGAGTATTTCCTGTGGAGCAACTGAGCCGTGGGATTTTGAATCGGAAAATGTTTTTGATCCATGTAGCAAATTTTAAAATACAATGAGCTTTTCCCTTGGGTTGATAGAAGAATTAACGTTTCACATGGCTCGGGTACAGTCTGATTTAGCAGATGTTTGAGATGACTGGGAAGCTGGCCTGTCAATGCCAGGAATGTTGTCTCGTCTCACGTATGTCCAGACTGAAGAAGTGGAAGGATGTGATGCTGAACTCAAACTTTTGAGTTTTCTGTTGAAAAATGCAATGGTTTTGGAGGAAGTTACTTTATACTTTAGTTCTTGTGTTGGCTCTCCTGATAGACTGAGACAAATTAAAGCGATTTAAGGATAGGCTAAGAGCAGTTCTTACAGCTTCTTCAAGTATCAAGCTGGTTGCTATACTAGAAGTTGCAACAAATAGTAGTCATATGAAAGGTTAACAGATGCAGACACTTCTATACTAGTTCCAAAAGCAAGAAAATACGGAGGAAGCCTAAATATTGATATTCATATTTTGTTAAGAACTCGTCGAAGTCTGACTAAAAGAGAGGCTAGGAAACATGGCAATATGTTTTTGCGGTCCCGGAAGACTTGCGATTTCATAGTAAAATTTGATTTTAATAATGTTGGAAGTTGTTTTAGTTTCATGGCTTTGTGGTAGGCATCAATGGCAAAAGTCTACTCCTTTGGTGTCCGACTGATTTCCTGTTTTTAAAGCTTGTTCTCTTCTTCCCACATTGATTTGGATTGGATGAGTATGGACTTCATGCTCAACTTCATAGCCAAAATCTCATGTTCCACTTTTGTTTCCATTTAGTTTGTAATTAATTAGAAATACACAAATGTAAACACTATGTTACTATGACACACAATTATTTGCTCATCTGTGCCATGTTCTCACAGAGCAACCAAGATATCTTCTTCATTAACTACACTTCCATTCAGGGTACGCCCAAAGTGTTTGGACGACTTTTACTGCCCCAGGCACATTTCGACTTTTTTTTTTCCTTTTCGTTTATGAAACACATTAGCCCTCCTCAATGGGTTAATCATTCAATGCAAATTTACTAGGACAGCCATCCTGAATCGTGGATTTTAAACCACACCTGCGCCTTCATTGGACAAATATCTTACATCCGAAGGACTTGTTTGGTCAGCACCAATAAAACCACATAATTTCCTTTTCTTCCTTCACAAACAGCCGCCAATTTGATAAATACAGCACCCAGATTTGTCTTCAATTCGATCTATACTCATTCTGGGGTATGCTTGGCCTACAAATTTAAATAGTACTGTTTATGGGTGAAAATCGTTTCTGCTGATTTCGGTAATTTCGGTGAGTGATTGAGAAACTGATTCAAACCCTAAACAAATGTGCTGCACGTGAGCACTTTATAGGTTCGAGAGATCGATCTGTACAAGTCCGGCCTAAACCAATAAAGAGACACAGGCTTAACGTGGTTCGGCATGATTGCCTACGTCCACGGATGAATCCCGTTGGGGCGAAATATTTTATTGATATTTTTATTACAGTATCTTTTTCTTGTATATGCTACCCCCTTTTCTATCACGGCCTCTCCATTTATACAGTTTTAGAACCTAATTTCGAGATGGACTTAAATGGCATTAATATGCCCTGCAATCAATTATGCATGAAACTGCTTGCATGCATGCTGGAATCAATTCTGCCAGTAACCGCATGAAACTTCCCTCTAGTTTTAATTATGCACTTGCTGGCTTTGCATGCCTCCTGGCATTAATCCGCATGAAACTATCCTTGCATGCCTCCTTGTGTTTAATTCGCATGAAACTACTGGAATCAATACTGCATGCCTCCATGATAAATTCTGCATGAAACTGCTCATTCATGCTTCCATGATAAATTCTGCATGAAACTGCTCATTCATGCTTCCATGATAAATTCTCGCATCTTTGCAGATCGGACTAATGGTTGACAGCATAATGGTGGATTGCATGGATGGATGCTAGGCAGATCGGATTGGTCAGACGGGTAGACACCGGCCGCGTGCGATATAGTACTTATAGCTGGGAATTGGTTGGCAGCATCGCTGGCAACATGAGTGGAAAACGTATAGCAGCACATCTGGTCAGCATTGCTAGAAACTGGTTGGTTTTGACTGTGACCGAGTGTTGACTTTGACCATTGACCGAGTGTTGACTTCGACCATTGACCGAGTGTTGATTTGTTAGTGGGCTTGGATGAGGGACGAAAGATGATTCAAGTACCAATTTGGCCCATTATGTGGCATTTTTACTTATGGTACAAACACTTCACAAGTTCCTTCCTACTTCTGTTGACTAGAATATCTACGCGATTTATTGATTTTCTTGTGTTTGCATCTTAGTAGTTTGAGTATACCGCAAGTACGGTAAGCATCTCCAGAAAGGTTTTAGTGCATAACCTTGGTGAAGTTACTTACACATTCTCTCATGTAAACAATGTGAATTGTAATAAATTTCTTTATGGGAATGAGCCAATTGGGCTTTCTTATTTCGGTAATGTCAATGTGGATTTTTTCTTGAGAAAGTGTGCTTGTCTATTTGTATAATTTTGGTTGATGACCTGATGTATAAAATGCAGAGAGCATGCACAATTTGGTATTCATTGCAGACACATTTTGTTGCTTTTCGCCCTTGCGTGTACGCTAGACTCATTTATTTATTTGTGATCCAGCAATGTCTGACAGGCTTTAATGCAAATTTTTGCAGGCGACTATGGGAGCTTGAATTGCAGAATGAGGTGTGAAATCTTGCACCCAAATAAGGTCAAGGAAGATGTGCTCTCAAACATAACAAGTTGAGGTTTAAAGTAAAGCCTGTTCAAAAAAGTCTCATTTGTCGTTATAACAGCGTTGTGTTAGTTTCTTTGTAGCAGATAGTTTGTGAAGCTCTGTTCCGCGATTAAATGTAACTCGATAGCTGTTACACCTTTGTTTGTATTAACTTTTAGTCACCTGTATTTTCTAATAGAATGTTGGTCATCAAAAAATACAAAAACAAAAGAAAACCAATCATATTCATGCAACACTAACATAAATTATCCTGCACCAGTGCTATACATAATCTGGGCAAATAGTTTTCGGTGGGTAAAACCAAGCAAATCAAACCAAATGAAATTACAAACAAGCTTTCAACTAAAAATACCTACACCCAATTAAAACCTTGAAATTACCCCAAAAATCACAACAAATTCTTCCATATATCAAGATGATTTCACACAAACCCATTTACTAATACTTTAAATAATACTATCCAATAATACTTTCAGCAAAAGCTTTGAAAATAAAACTTACGAAAAATGTTTAAGGATAACAGCATTGAAACTAAAAATCCCAAGTTAACTGAATCAATGTTAGAGAAAAAAAATAGAGAACCACGCGGAACTACTTATGATTGAGAGAATATATCATTATGCTGAGTGTCTTGCTGTTTATGCTGATGATCATCAACGTCACAAGCCATGATCGATCGAGATCTGAGGTGGGTTTTGATAGAGGCGGCTGCGAAACACAGAGAGGAAGTGAGTAATAGGAAACTAAGAATGATGATGCCCTAACCCTTGGCGGTATAAATAGTAGGGCAAATAGAAAGTTAACTTACACTTCCATTACATCACTAGTAGGACAAAGTGGTCGTGTGGAGCATTTAACGTACATTTTGTGCGAGTTTTACTGGTAAGATGCAAAGCATGTTTTTTTACGTTTGAATGGTAAATTGTGGATTGTGGTATAAAGTTAAGATTACCATTTCTTTAAATTCTTGATTTTAGGAAAGACGTGGAACCAAAAATCTTGGTTGTTGGGGTGTTGCATTACAGTCGTGAGGTAATACAAAAGGGCTTGCTAGCAAAAAGAAAAAATAAACTAGAAAATGGCTTACGTACTACTGGTTTGGATATTCAATAGTATGAGTGCACTCCGAAAAGTGTAGGAAGCTAATTGTGGTCAATTAACTTAATTTGACAGTCACCATTGTAGTTAATTATCTGGTAGTACTCCAACATATTCAGAAAATATACTTTCTTCCAAAGTGTATTATAATGCTATTGAGTCACCATTGCAATTAGCAACTTTCTAAATGGACGATCTCCATACCGGTAAAATTCACATAACACCGGGTATTTCATGGCATTGGCTGTATTATGCATTGCTTCAATGACTGAAGCTTAGAAGATGCTAACATGCTTGAATCTCGCCTACTAGCCAATGCTGCTGCTTAACTGCATCAATTCAAATGTTTCAAGAATGGGTAGTAAAAATCTCTCCTTGGCAGGAGTTAAGAAACGGAAACCTTTGGGAGTCAGGGATGATTCAAGTGATCACTAATAACCAAACCACCAATTTTAACTTCACAACAATAATTACCGAAAACTCCCAACGGTGTTAAGACACACAGAATCGGATCACAACCGAGTAGTCGTTTGGTTTCAGGCACTTCATTGAAGTTAAGAAGTAAGATCATGGTTCGGTGCGGTTTTACCCACAGAACCGGATCAGAACCGACTTGAATCAATTATAGCCGTGGAGTTATGTTTAATCCTATCCATCTGTTGAAAGTATAAAAATCCCTAAACCTAAAATCATAACAATTAGATTCATATCTTCTCTTCTCAGCTGCCGCCGCAATCTATCCATGAAAATGAAGATCAAGCTCAAACCACCATGGTTTTGTTTTGTTGATTGAATCATATAGCATAATGATTTATCCTCTCAAGAACTAAAAATGACCTAGATGATGTCAGTATATAAAACTTGAAATCGAATGCTAGTCTCCATTGCTGGAAGTGGAATCCTCGAAGGGGGTCACATACTATTATAACAACAGGTTTGTTCTTTTTTTATCTCAGTTTTTTTTCAATTGCTTCGTCTTGTGATTTTATTCGAACAAGTGATCTCCCTGTGCCTGCTAATCTATATGAATTCCGATTTTTTTTACCGTGCAGTGTTGATTAACTGATAATTAAGGCATTTAACATCCAATGGAACTGTTCTGGTTTGGTTTATATTCTATTTGTACAGAGCCGTGTTAATCCGAGGAAGACAAACTATCCGTAATGCGCCAGCAAGAAAGAAGTCTTGAAAATTGCACCGCGATGAGAGACGGAAAGAGATGAAGTCCGAGGTCCTTGCTTTGTCCACTGTTGTGCCATATTGCCCCTTGCTTTGTTTCTCTTACCCTTCAGATTTGTGATACACAAGTGTAGGGAAGTATTTTCAATGCATCTTCAAAGGAGCAAATTAATATGCTTTTGTTGATTCAGGAAACATTTGGATTTCGTCTAACGAAACAAATACTTGGCGACTCCTTATGGACCATTTTCAGACTGAAATTTTACAATCTGAGCAAAATTGGTTCTACTTATATGTTCTTTATAATGAGATGTAAGTATCTGTGATGAATATTGGAAAGTAGGTTCATGTAATCCTTTGACTATTTGTATCTTATTTCTAAACTGGATAAAGCACAGTTTATTCAAGGAATGTCGATTAGAAAGTCTTATCCAGCTTATCATGTACATGTATTTGGTGCATGAAATCGGCAAACTTAGAAGCTTCATATCTTTCTTTATAATAAGAGACCCCAAGTCGCCACATGTCGGCTCCACAATCATTCTGCTATATAATGAAGCCATGTCAGCATTACTATACATGTCATCGCCATGTCATCACACATTTTTGTTTTTTGATAAAAGAAGATGTCGTTACACACTTTTTCACCATATTATGCATCAATGAACAGTTGCATAATCTCTATAGACTACACACTGTTTAGACGAACAAAGAGGTTAATCAACGTATAAAAATCAATTAACACCTATCGACACTTCTTATAATTTGGGAGATCAGTTCCTCCGGGTAAACTGTGATGATGATGCGAACAAGCAACTCCTTTCCACCGACAAAAATGAAGAAATTTATTTCGTTTACAAAGAGACACAGTTTTAAGTTAGGATAAACATGATAAGATACAAGTTAAAATTATACGGACACACCATTTCACCAACAGGTAACAACGTTGTGGTCATGTTTCGTGGAAATTTAGGCATCTTCGTGGAATGTCTATTAGTCTATTATGTCTTGCGTTTAATATTTCCTGAACATTAGAATCCGAAGAGACACGTCCCCTGTTGTTAAATACTATACATGTTTTGGTTGGTTCCCCTTCCATATGAAAGAATACGTTCTTTTTTTAAATCTTACTTCACTAGGAGACACGACTTTTGGTTATTTTAAAATCTACTATTCGCAAAAATGGCTTCATCAAACAAACAAAACGGTAAGGTAAAAATATACAATAATGATCTTTCTGCGAATTTGTTGCATATTTGCTATGTACGGTTAAAATTAACTTGATCATCTGTGCCAAAACTCTTCCTCAATTTCATTCTGGTAATTCACCCAATTGAGGTCTGATAAACTTAGGCCGATTGATACACATAACCAAAACGACGCATTTGACGCGAGATCCAAGAGAAAGCTTGCAATGGATACATAGAATCAACAATCGCAATGGTGCCGACAGGCAAAAGAAAAAAAAAATTAATCTGTGTGAGTAGAAAAGGTGTTTCAAGTAAAATTCTAAAAACAGTATAACAGAAGGAAGCGTATAACAGAACCTGCAGATCTGTATACTTACAGGGAGATGAATGCATGCAATGCAGAAATGGTACGTAGGAAATTTCTGACTATCTTTACAGACCAATTATACAAATTAAGAAGGAAATATCTATGAGAAACAAGAATTTGGTGCTGTGGAAGGTAAGACAGAATTTGACCGATCAAATGGAGACCGCTAAATCATCCTAAGACTGAATATCAAAAGAATTGTATCACACCCAACATAACGTTTCAGTTGTGGAATCTGAAGAAATACAAACACGGGGTGGAACTGAAATATCCTTGACACTTTGACAGGTAACCAACCCATCCTGAATTACCATTAATTAATTGGATATTTGTGCTACATGAAAACACTAATAATACTGCATGCAGAACAATTGGTCGACACAATAAAACACAACACATAACACCAGTTCGTGAAGATGAAATGGAAATTGATAATGCTATGCCTAAAGGTTCATTCATAACTGGGAAAAATTCTCCAATATGTGCAAAAAACACTACGCTATTCAAATACAGAGAGACCAAGTAATGAAATTTTGATATTTGAATTGAAATCATGATGTTAAAATATTAAGGTTTGGACCCAACAAAATATGTTCGGATTTGGGAACTAGCGTATGGTATGAGGAAAGAAACCATAAGAGCAAGAAAACTTCAAATCCGAAATTCTCGACATGATTTGAAGATGGAAAAGGTTAAACTACGTCGTGTGAAAGAACCTCCACAATTTTTGAAAGAATTTTTTGGATCCAAGGGTAGACCAAGGTCATAAAATTCATGTTTGCTTTTGATGGGGGCAACAGTGGAAAAAAAATGATTGAAAAGCACCTTCAATTTTCAGAATTACAAAGTGGACACACTCCTTACCAGATGATGGCAAAGACCCATATTTGGGAAGATGTAATACCATAAATGAAGTAACTCAAAGACCGAGTGCAATTGGGCAGAAAACGAAGAAAACCAGTTGGGTCGAGATGTCACCAACGGTCTTATAAATGCTAGATGAAAGAAATCCTCTTACCCATAGGTTAAGAATGGCAAGAATGTGAAAGAGTATTAGCATGATAATTATTGGATCCAGAAAAACAGATGGGCGCCAGTACTACCAGCTGTATCAGACGTGCCTGCTCTAAATGTAGGTAGTGGTAACATCTAGAATTCAGATATTATAATCAACGAAAACGGATTTGGGTTAATTCTTAAAGAGGAGCATCGGATTTCATCCAAATTTTATGACAATGCATGTCCTTTACTGTTTCCTTATGCTGGAGAGGGACACACCATAATTAAATATACCTAAGATAAAGTCCCCTCAACCAAAGGAAAAAAATGTCAGAAGCTTACAATCGGGAGTATTATGCATGCAGCCATATGCACAACAAGGCGCAAATGAAGGCATTACTATAATTCAGGGAGTTGTCTGTTGCAGCATGAGTCTAGACTGAGATGGGTTAAAAAAAGGCAAAAGACATCAGATCTAAACTCTAGGGAGAAACATCACAAAAAGTGACACATTCACAAAGCATAAATCAAGTTCTTTTGATGAAGGGAAAACGACGATCGTACTAATTAGAGTTTCAAATTTTTAATGATAATTTATTTATTTTTAATGAAATTTTTATGCAAGTTCCATTATATTGCATTTAAGAGGCCGATGCTTTAGAAACTCTCGGTGCGTATGCACCGAGTAAGATGCTTGTCTACAATAAATATCCATCCTTTGTCATGGAGAGGTGCAACTCCTTATTTGCTGGTAGATCATCATTTTCACTCTCCCAGAGACAGTCCTAATGGATAAAGAATGCCCTAGAGACACAATCTTGGATAAAGAATGCCCTTATTTGCTGGTAGATCATCATTTTCACTCTCCCAGAGACAGTCCTAATGGATAAAGAATGCCCTATAGCGGACTCCTACTAATATTACTAATATGTTTGCTCTTAGTTCTGCGTGATACTTTGTTTTCCTTAACGTTTTCTGTCTAATGTACTATATATATCTTCATATCTAGCCTGTACTTATGTTTGTTTTTCTTCTTCCTATCAACATAGTCACTGCCTGAAGGTATATTGCTCCAGGTGCATATTGCTGGTGTTTGTGATTTTCCTTTAGCGAGCGGTAAAAGCTTAGCTGATCCTTTGGCTTTACCATCTGTTGATACCAACACTCTGAAGGTACCCACTATTTATATCTTTAGTTTTTAACCTTTGCTCGTAAATTTGTAATAAATAATCCTTGATACCTGTTCTAGTTTCTAGAAAGGCAACGGATGACCGTCATATCTTTTTGGTAGGTATTAATACTGGATTATGTTGAAAAAGAAGATTGTCTGGGATTGGATGCCTATTTAGCTATACCTCGCGTCATCATGATTCCTTGCAAATGGTTCTCATATATTTGGTAGAAATATACTGCGATTTGTGAAAAAACAAGTTTTCCTGGAATAGAAGGCTGATATCGCTTGTTTACGGATCTTAATTCTTAACCTTTTTGTGATTGCTGAACCGGTTTTCTAGCACCCCTTTAACAACATAGCTCTAGAGCATAACATGAAAATCAATGTACAATGTTGTACACTCTTCATGGTCTTCTGCTTCTTCATTAGCAGGTTACGGACTAATTCTTCGCAACTGTACAGGAACAACTCTCAAGGCTTGCTCTGGATGCTTCACAACCACCAGTCCAGAAGAAGCCGAAGCTTAGCCTTAAGAAAGGCGGCTGAGTGGGCAACAGAAATGTCTTCACAAATTTTTTGGATTGAAGGCGACTGCAAAATACTCATTTAAAAAGCTCAAGGAACCCCAACACAATCAAATGTCAGAATGAAGAAATACAAATACAGACGAAACATATCTTGTCTCCAGCTCCAGATTCTACTTTTTTGGGGTTTTCTGTTCTTCTCTAGGAACTAGGAAGGGTAATAGAGTGGTTGACAAACTAGCAAAGCAAGCATGGAAGTCCGGCCGGAAATAAGACCGGAACTCCAACACTTCAATGCCTAATTTTATCTTGAAGTTGTTTTCAGATAGACTTAATATGGATCAGGGATGTTGATCTTTCTCCTGTTTATCTAGAATCTATTCCAGCTCATGTAGGGGGATATACCTACATCATCTCCTGTTGCTATGTGAACAAGATTTGATGGTTCAGAATCTTGACATCTTATTTTTTTTTGATGGAAATGCATTTCATTTTCACGATGAGCCATAAATATAATTCTGATTCTTGACCATCATTTGAAGACTGTTTCCGATCAACAGCCGATAGGCAAACATACCGGACGGTCAGAGACATAAAAAACTTTGATTAATAATAGAAGACTTCACCATGAAGCAAATTTAAGGGGCTCAGTCAGCTAACTCTTTAAAGGTCGGTTGATCAAAGTCGACAGAACACAACTCATAATATGAGCAGAAGTTTCTCACGTATATGCCTACCTACCACATTCGCAAAAGAACCAATTATTCAATATGGTTTAGTGGTAGTCATCATCAATTTCTCCTTATTTGGGTAGACATAGTGAAAGTGTAGACTCCCTAAATGGGTATGATGCAGGTTGGCAGGTAGACTTTAGAGCACCTTCGTAGGAGTTTCCTAGTTCCCACTACTTCCACATTTTACTTCTTGCGGTCCGAAAATTCTTCCAAAAATTTTTCATTCAGAAACATGAAGTCTCTACAGGTGATGATTCTCTCCACGATGTCCTTCTTGCTTCTTCTACTTCCGTTACTAGTTGTTGAATACTCATCTTTGAATCATACTACTTCTTCCATCAGCAACATAACAAAAGGTAATTCATCTCTATGTTTGAATGATACTTCTTCTGCCAGCAATGGAACAAGTGGTTCATCTATTTCTCCTTCTCTGAATGATTCTTCTTTCATCACCAACATCACAAGAGGTTCATCTATTTCTACTTTTTGGAATCATTCTTCTAGTCGTTTGCTTTCTCCCTCTGGGAACATTGCTTTTGGTTTCTACTTAGCCCAATCATGTCCAGATTCTTCATCAGATTGTCCTTATCAATATGGTCTTGGTATGATGGTATCTACTTTGTCAAATCTCCATCTACAACCTTGGTTTGGACAACAAATCGTTACTATTATAAACCATCTTCAGTCCTCTTAACCGGCGAAGGAAAATTGGTGCTGCGATCGCTGCCAGATAACAAAGAGGAACCCTTGATACCCACCATACAAGAACCAATTTCATATGCAAGGATGCTAGATAATGGAAATTTTGTGTTATATGGTAATTTATCTCAAATCCTGTGGCAAAGTTTTGGTTACCCTACTGATACCATTCTCGGTGGTCAAAGTTTAAGACCTGGAGTTGATCTTATCTCTGGTGGAAGCAGATTATCAATTCAGGAGATCAATGGTGCAGTGACAATATATTCAAAAACTTCAGAGAGTGTAATGTCAGATGCACTTGAGGGTTCACTGAGGAGACCAGTAATCCTAATTTTAAACACTGCTGGTCAGCTTTATCTTGTTGGTTCTGATGGTCTAGTACTTAATATCTTTACCGGAACAAAAATCAACAAGAAGAAGAAGAAAGTACTGTGAAGGAGGGTGTTCATATGTATAGAGCAAGACTGGATTCAACGGGGCATTTCAGTCTGTACAAGGAAAGAATTGACGGAAATACAAGTGATAATGAAAAATTTTCTGTTCTAGTAGAATCATGGCCAGTTTATCATGAGTTTCCTTGAGAAATGCTTATTCGCAGTACTGGCACTTGGAGATTTTGTTGCGCTGATAGTCTGTTTTGCTTGTTGCTCGTTTTGTTGCGCTTTGCTTGTTGCTGGCTTTTATGCCCGTATGAGTATCTTGAGATATGCAATCTCAGTATCCCTTAGAACACATATATATTAAGATTTAGATCGTACAATATCAATCTATGTTTTTTCATAGAGAGGTCTTTTCACTCTATCATGATATTTGCAACTATTTACTGTTAAACGTTTGTATGGTGTTCAGTAGATGCACGATCTATTAGTTATGGCGTTCGTATATGCTTGGTGCTTGTTGTTCGTGTGTCGCATTGCTTGATGATCCCTGTTGCTAGCTCTATTCTGTAGCTGTTTTGGTTTGAGAAGGAAATTTTGTTTTGAGTTGAGCTACTTGATGATTGGGCACGTGGGGATGGGAATCAATCTTTCCAAGGCTAATGCCCATGGTATTCCCCAGAAAAAATTCTAGAAACTGTAAAATATAGGTAACATCCTCCGCAACATTGTACATCAAATGAGCTCTTACTATTTGAAAGTAAATAGTTTCATGACGGTCTTAAGGTTGATGCACGTAATAAAGAGTAACCAAATGTCAGCATTAAGCTACCACATTCATTTCCAATTTTTTGCTCACTTTTGTTATTTTTTCATATATTTTTCCCACTCTAAATTAAAAAATAAATAAATTAAAATAAGCCATAAAAACCTTAAAAGAAAAACGAAGAACACAAAAGGAAGTCACAAGTCGTTGTCAGATTTTTCATATCTTGGTAAACTTTTTGTTGCATGATCTTGCCCATCGCCACCACTAGAAAGTCGAAAGTACTCACAAGTGGTTGTCATGGCGCTGCTGTTGCCTCTTTGGAGGAGCTATATCTTCAAAAGAGTCATTTAAGTGTAGCCTCAAACTTATAACCTTCTTTAACAGATCTTCTATTGAAATATCGCCTACATGAGAGAAAGTCGGGAGGTTTTGCACCACTGCAAGTCTGATTAAGATGATATATTCTCTGCTCCAACTTTGCACTTGATGTAGTTTCTGGTAATGCACACTAACTTGGCGCAAAGTAAGGATGCTGCAGAGCCTCCAGAGCTGTTGGTCTATTAAAGTTGAGCATAGCTAAAATCAAAGGACGTTTATCATTTTTGTGCTTTCTAAGTTAACAATTTTCATCTTTTCGCTGAAAAATCGAAAACGTGCATCAACAAGACAAAGATAATGCAGTGCACAAGATACTTTACCTCTTCAAGTTTTCTTATGTTCCCATTGGTTTCCACTTATTGGTCCTTCGTTCCGTAGTTAAGTGAAATAGGCTAACTCTACTATCCTCTTCTGGACCTGGTTATATAAGATTAACCTTCCATCAACCTGCAAACAAACAATTCTTTTTTATTATAGAGTACAGATAGTGAATACGATAATGGTATAACTTAGTTCATTGAAACAACACATTCTTTTACATTATAGAGTAAAGAAACAACACATTCTTTTACATTTCAATTGATCTGACTCACTTTCTGTCATGAACTACTACTCTATTTTAACTCATTGAACCAAATACTAATACTAACAAGTTGTACAGCAATCTTGAAACAAATCTCAACATGATTCTGCTTTTAGCTCTCATTCACACACAAAAGTAATATCGGAATGTGCAAGTCTAAGAGAACTAAATCTAGCACAATTCATGTATCATCACTTTGAGTTCTTTTTTCCCGTGGTTAAGATTAAGCACTTAGAGTTCTTTAATCCGTCGAGCATAATTAGAGAAAGAAATTATGAACATGAACAAACTTGCAGTCTCTCAAGTATCAGCATTTCCAAATGACAAGATCAGATTATTGATAGGACACCACAACAAACTAATACACTTGCAGTCTCTCAACAAACTAATAGTTCAAGTCATAAATATAGCTGCAACAAACTTAATGGGGACTGCAGTGCCAGACAACAACCGGGGGACTTGTCAATCAACAACTCTAAAAATGACAAAATAAAGTTTGGAAACAGATATTCTTACCATATCTTTAGGAAGATTCCCTTGTGAAGTACAAATACCCAACATGATTTATAATCCAGAATCCAGATCCTGCCCTCTAAATTTTTACTTTCACGCCCTTCAACCCCAAAAGTCTCAGTCGATCTAATTTCACTTGGATTTTGTTTTGCTAGAGCTAGATCCATTCTCTCACTAGGCAATATATCCCATCTTGGCTGGACACTTGGTCTACAGAGATTCCCCCACCTAGAGCAGAAAATACAAGAGAAATAGGAACAGGGTTACAGTTCCAGGCAAATCAAACCAAAATTGAAAACAAATTCTTCCACATATCTAGATGATTTCACAAAAACCCATTTTCTAATACTTTCAATAATACTAATAAAAGCTTTGGAAAAGAAGAAAATAGAAAAATGTTTAAAAATAACAGCATTCAAATCAAAGATCTTAACTTTAACGGAATCATGAACCAAGGTAAGATTTTACCTTTCATCCGCAGCAAAAAAAAAAAATAGAGGAACATCAATAAATAAAATAGAAGATATCATCATGTTTAGTGTCTTGTTGTTGATGGTAGATTATCAACATCACAAGCCATGATCCATCGAGATTCTGTGGTGGGTTTGGAGAGAGGCGGCTGAAAACAGAGAGGAGGAGACTAGAGGGAGAGGGAGTAAGAAGAATGATGAAACCCTAACACTTTGACGAATAAATAGTACGGCAAATATAAAATTAATTACACTTTGTTTACATCACTAAATGGTGTGGAGTATTTCCTGTGGAGCAACTGAGCCGTGGGATTTTGAATCGGAAAATGTTTTTGATCCATGTAGCAAATTTTAAAATACAATGAGCTTTTCCCTTGGGTTGATAGAAGAATTAACGTTTCACATGGCTCGGGTACAGTCTGATTTAGCAGATGTTTGAGATGACTGGGAAGCTGGCCTGTCAATGCCAGGAATGTTGTCTCGTCTCACGTATGTCCAGATTGAAGAAGTGGAAGGATGTGATGCTGAACTCAAACTTTTGAGTTTTCTGTTGAAAAATGCAATGGTTTTGGAGGAAGTTACTTTATACTTTCGCGTGTTGGCTCTCCTGATAGACTGAGACAAATTAAGCGATTTAAGGATAGGCTAAGAGCAGTTCTTACAGCTTCTTCAAGTATCAAGCTGGTGTTTAATTAGAAGGTAACATTCTAAGCTATACTAGAAGTTGCAACAAATAGTAGTCATATGGCAAAAGTCTACTCCTTTGGTGTCCGACTGATTTCGTGTTTTTAAAGCTTGTTCTCTTCTTCCCACATTGATTTGGATTGGGTGAGTATGGACTTCATGCTCAACTTCATAGCCAAAATCTCATGTTCCACTTTTGTTTCCATTTAGTTTGTAATTAATTAGAAATACACAAATGTAAACACTATGTTACTATGACACACAATTATTTGCTCATCTGTGCCATGTTCTCACAGAGCAACCAAGATATCTTCTTCATTAACTACACTTCCATTCAGGGTACGCCCAAAGTGTTTGGACGACTTTTACTGCCCCAGGCACCTTGCAATTATTAACTTCGGGTCCTGCTGCATTTCGACTTTTTTTTTTCCTTTTCGTTTATGAAACACATTAGCCCTCCTCAATGGGTTAATCGTTCAATGCAAATTTACTAGGACAGCCATCCTGAATTGTGGATTTTAAACCACACCTGCGCCCTCATTGGACAAATATGTTACATCCGAAGGACTTGTTTGGTCAGCACCAATAAAACCACATAATTTCCTTTTCTTCCTTCACAAACAGCCAATTTGATAAATACAGCACCCAGATTTGTCTACTTTAATTCTATACTCATTCTGGGGTATGCTTTGCCTACAAATTTAAATAGTACATATCAACTAGTTCCTAATTATGACTTACCTATTAGTTAATTATAAGAGTACCTTATACATGGATATCAAACTTACCTTTAGCATAAAAGTATAAGAATCTTTGCACTGCTGACAGAAGAAGTAATTTGTAAATCATCTGATGCTTGCCTAGCTCCAATTGATCCATACGAATACTCCACCACCGATTCTTCACTGCAGTCGAAACAAGCGAATTAATAAGAAAAGATTTTTATTGATTTTGTAAATAAATAGAACGAAGAGGAGTTACATTTTGAGAGGAGAAATCATTATGCTGTGATCTTGTTGCTGTTGTTGATGATCATGAACATCAAAAGCCATGATCGATGGATCTGTGGTGGTTTTTGTTTTTGAGGGGGCAGAAAAGTAAAGAATATAGACGGATGAGGAGAAAGAAAACTAAGAATGATAAGGATGCCCTAACTCAACTCAAGACGTCTACAATATAAAGTATTTGGGTGAAAGTTAATTACACTTCTGTTACACTATATTATCTATTGAGCGACAAACTATGAACTGCTCACTGCTGTGACTGCAAATCTCAGATCACGAGCTATGTTCTGATTCATGAAGAAATTTTAAAACAGAATGAGAGATTTGCTGCAAATTCATTTTAACGGGGTATTTCCGTCATTTATCAAATCCTGATTCTGGTAAGTTATTGCTGAAACTTAAATACTCTTAATACAATGAGAATCACAGTTTAATCTTCAATTTTTGGTAATTAATCACAGTTTAATCTACAGTAAGCACATCAATGTGAAATTGAACAATGGTTCTCCGTTACTATATTCATAGAATTTCCCTGTTGTCTGTCAACTTGTGGGACTTACTGTACTTTCATTGTTGACAAAACTTCAGCGAACACCCAAAGAAGCAGAAAAGTTCCTCCGTTCCACTGCAAAGTTATAAGTATATCTAGATGTAAGAAAATTGAGATAAAGTTCAAGCACAAAAAATCAAAGAATACCGAATGCATCAAAATTTCTTCACCGATAGGAATTAGAAATATAGTTCCATGCAAACACAACAAAACAAATATCGTGCTTGTTGATACCGCTAATTGCAGAAAATAAATTCAAGACATAGCTGGCACACAGTAAATAAGTTTTCATATGCTGGAAACGTAGCACGGCCTACTTCTAATTGGTTAACTTAAATCCTTGCGATTTCAATTCACCTAGCACTTGGAGTCCAATTTTGTGCACACTCCTTTAAAGAGTGTGCACATAACAAAACAATTCTATTGGCCGGCAAAAACCATCCGTCAGTCATCATGTTTATATTTTTTTTTTCTTCTTTTCTTATTCAATGTAAATCTAGAAAAGGCCAAAAATATATCTCCTTTCCTAAATTATAGAGATATATCAAAACAGGAATAGGTGATTTTTTAAATTGGTGTTCTTGTTCCTTCTCTTTCTTTTTCACGCCTATTTTGGATTGCCTTACTAACAAATTCTCAAAGCAGAAGCCTTCAACAATTTCGATTAGATCAAACACAACTTGGTTCATCTGCTTTGGCTAAACAAAATATATGAAATGATTAGTTAAATAATTGCCTACAATCGACACTTACTTGACATGTCTCCTGTTACAAAATCGAATACGTTTTCATGGAAATCCAACCGCTACAGGATTCGTTTCCTCACCGCCGCCCTTCATCATGGACCGGGCCATGTTGCCACATCTTCTCACCTTACTCCTAGGAAGCATGCAAGTTATGAAGAAGCAAATAGTTTATAGCATTTTCAGGCTCTTGGTTTGGACGGATTTTCAATTAATTGCTCATTTTCCTAATGTATCATTAATTAGAAAATCTGAATACTCTTTGCCTTATATTTGATTGACTTGGAAGTATTCCATTAGAACACAAACCACCCGATATAATAAAAACCACCGATATAATAAATTCGGCATGAATCATTGATGTCTCAGTAGTTTTTATCATGCTTGA
The DNA here is from genome assembly GCA_023531295.1 of Papaver armeniacum. Classification (NCBI taxonomy): domain Eukaryota; kingdom Viridiplantae; phylum Streptophyta; class Magnoliopsida; order Ranunculales; family Papaveraceae; genus Papaver; species Papaver armeniacum. The sequence goes on along the minus strand of JAJJWW010019184.1, from coordinate 275,980 downwards.
TCATCAAGGCTTCTTTGTAGCAAAGCAAAAGTTAATATAGTTTTACCCATTTTTAGAACCCCTGGTTTTTAGGGCCGGATTAGATATTACGTATATTTCTTTCCATTTATATATTATAAAAAATCAAAAATTAAAGGAAAACTCTTTTTATAATATAATTAACGGTTGGTTAGATATAACCAATAGAATTGCTTTGTTATGTGCACACTCTTTAAAGGAGTGTGCACAAAATTGGACTCTAGCACTTGACATCTCGTCATTTAAATCCGCTTTAATTGAGAGAACACTTTTAATTAAATTTCATCACATGAATCTCTTGAGAATTACAGTCGATTTTTTATTATATATTATGACATACGAAAATACGAAATTGAAATTTCACTTGTGTATTTTGAAAGTAAGTTTGATACACAAGACCCTAGGAAGACTAGTAAGTTTGTCGGCCCTAAAGGATCTAACCGGCTGCACTCTTTTAAGTGGCATCCAAAAACCAATCACTACCTACTGGATCAAACAAACAACAACATCGGCGAGTCATAGACACGGTTGAGATCATCAACAATAGCACATCAATTATATCGATTATTTGAAATTGAATAACGGTTCTCCATTACTAGATTTATCAAATTTCCCAATTGTCTGTCAACTTGTGAGACTTATGCAAGCGTATTGTACTAAAAAACGCAACGCTACCGCTGCACTCTTAGTAAGTTCCCACTCTCCAACAAAACTTCAACGAACACCCAACGCAGAGCGGGGAAAAATCCTCCATTCCACTTTGCAATGTAATAAGCATCTAGATGTAAGCAAATTGAGATAGAGTTCAACCACAAAATGCAATGACATGCATACAACAGAGAGTATAAAGGATTTCAAGACTAAACCGTGCACAACAAAGACGAGGGTATGGAGCTCGGATGCCTACTAAGTTTCAATAGCGAAGTGACCCTAATGGGGAGAGTCTAATGTGTTATAATGATCCATTTGTTTGCTTGTTTGCATATTATTGTAAAAAGTATAACGATCCTTTTGTTTTTAAAAACATATTCGTTAGGTAAATAGAAATTAGATTTTGGTGAATATATTTTATAAGATATGTGATGAAATATGAGATGGTCAAACAAAGAACTAACATTTGGGATACACCTGGGATACCAACCGGCTGCCCAACCGCCAAATACCTCCACCTACACTAGACCACCGGTCGATAAACTAAGAGACAAGTACCACCTACCGGGCCATCAGCTCCATACTCCCACAGTCATCACTAGGGATCAGCGCTTCCACCTCGAAAAACACCACATGGAAGTCCAAATGTAGCTTATGTACGGAAGCCGAACCGCCATGGTATAATCAAAATGTTTCCATGGAACATACAGCAAAATGGCCTGAAAACTCGGAGCTTTTACATGCAAGACAAATGGCGACATCCAACCTTTGCACACAAACAGAATCAAGCAACACTTTCTATTCACGTGTACAAGGGAAACACTTGTCCTTCATTCTCGTAGTTAGGTGAAACTATTCTAACCCTATTATCCAATTCCGCAAACAAACATTTCTTTTTATTATAGGAACCAACAGGTGAATATGATGATGGTATAACTTACTTCACCGAACGAGAAAGAAGCAACACATTCTTTTACATTTGAATTGATTTTCCTCACTTAATTTCTCTCTTGACCTACTACTCTATAATGAGTTTAACTCATTGAAACAAATACAAAATACTAAGAAAGTGTACAGCAGTGTTGGAACGAATCCCAACATGATTCTTCTCTTAGCTCTCCATCACACAAAAGCAATATCGAATATGCGAGTCTAAGAGAACTAAGTTTAACACAATTCATGTATCATCACTTAGGGTTGTAGTTCCTGTGCATAAAGTTCCATAGTTATATTTCAGCACTTGGAGTTCTTTAATCTTGTCAAGCGAGTTAGAGGAAGAAATTATGAACATGAACAAACTTTCAGTCTCTCAAGTATCGCACTTCGAAATGATAAGATCAGATTATGGGACTAATGATAGCACACCAAAATGATGATCATGTTCCTCTCTTTGCTTAATGGGACCGTAATGCCGAATGGTCACTTCACGAGATGATCAATAAAACAGACGGCAACGGGGGTCAATCAACGGAAATAAAAATAAAGTTTGGAAACAATTAATTCTTACCAATTTGTTGTATCACCCCTCAGATTTCTACTTTTATGCTCTTGAACTCCAAAAGTCTCAATCAATCATTAGTTAATGTTCTACTCTTGTGAGGGTGGAGTTTTCGAGGCTCTTATAAGATGAGAACTCTCATCGGACAATATATCCCATGTTGGTGGACACTAAACCAAAAGCAATTCGCCAACTAGAGCAGAAATACAAGAGAAATAGGAAAAGGTTACAATTCCAAGCAAATCAAACCAAATGAAATTACAACTAAACAAATTCTTCCACATTTAATACATCGCAATAATACTCTTAAAAATAACAAGATTCAAATTGAAGATACGAACTTTAATCGAATCTATGTAAGATTTTACTGTGATCGGCCTTGCAAGGGCAAAAGTAGAGGAACAACGATTCGGGATACTACTTATATTTGAGAGAAGATATCATTATGATGAGTGTCTTGCCGATTATACTCATGATCATCAACATCACAAGCCATGACCGGTGGGTTTTGAGAGAGCGGCGCAAAACGAGAGGGATCCGAAATGGAGAGGGACCGATAAGAATGATGAAACCCTAACATTTTGACGACTAAATAGGAGGTCAAATAGACCCAAAGTTAATTACACTTTGTTTACATCACTAGGATATACATACAAAAGTGGTATGGAGCATTTACAGTACAACATGTGTGGAATGTCGTAATTGAAGATTCTCGTAGGACAGTCAAAAGTTTCTTCCTTCCTTAGTTAGTGGAGAGGAAAGATCTCCGAAATTCTTATCTCATTCCATTCCAAATGCTCGACCGGAATCAATGGCGAAAATTAAAAAATCTATGGTTTCCTGTAGAACCACATTTAGCTTGTTTGTAGATACCGAGCCGTGAAATTTTAGTTGGAAACTATCCATGGAGCAAAATTTTAAATACAATTAGTTATTTCATGTCATGATGCAGATTTGGGTTACAAGTCTTGACACTTTATGATAGTTTCCAATTTTTAGTTGGAAACTATCCGGGTCCAGACGGATTTCAAGTATCAATCATTAGAAAGTGCTGACACTTTATGAAAGATGATATCACGAGAGTTTTTAGGGATATCAACAAATGGGGTTCGATGAATTGGAGATTAAAATCTACGTTCCTCTCTCTGATTCCTAAGAAAGACGTGGTAGAAGAGATTAAAGATTTTAGACCTATTGGTCTAATAAACAACATTTATAAAATGTTTTCAAAGGTGTTAGCTGAGCATCTCAAAATAGTGCTTCCCACGATTATCTCTCATCAACAAATGGCATTCATCAAAGGAAGACAGAAACTAGAATGCACTCTTCTAGCGAACGAATGCATCGATACAAGAATCAAGAGTGGAATTGTAGCACCCCGTGTTTTTAGCATGGCGCATGCTAAAAGATGCGCCATGGCCTGAGATGAAGCTTCATCCAAAGCTTATGTTGCGTAGGAAAAGGAACACTGGCCCTTGGCCAATATGTTGGCAGTGGACGGCCAACATGGCCGGACGTCGGGTTGGCAGAGGACGGCCAACATGGCCGGATATCGGGTTGGAAGTGTACGGCCAACATGGCCGGACGTCGGGTTGGCAGAGGACGGCCAACATGGCCGATATCGGGTTGGAAGTGTCACGGCCAACATGGCCGGACGTCGGGTTAGCGAGGGACGTCCAACATGGACGGACATCGGGTTAGCGATGGACGGCCAACATGGCCGGACATCTTGGTAGTGAACAACCATCTTGGCCGGTTATTCAGGAAAATACATGGCAACGGCCATGAATAGTAAACGGGGAGTTGATCAAATATTTTTGGTCCCCTTTCCATACTTGTAGAAATTCCATTAAGACATATATAGGGAGGGGTAGTTGGTTGATGGTGCATATGCGGACTATGCACCAAGTAAGCTTCATAGCTTATCCTAAGGGTATAAATGATGCCTTAGGCTCATTTATAGTTGCGTAGCCTCGCGAAGAGGAATTTGATGCTTAGGCATCGTTATGCCATATTATGGACCAAACATGCATCACTTGGATGCATTTCGACGGAACGGCCTATACGGACTAGGCCATTTCCATTATTGCTTGGCCACGACCATGCAAACGAGTTGGCTTAAGTTTCGGTCCCTTCGTGGATGAACTACGGTCTGTGCTTGATCCCTTTAGAGTAGGGAAGGGTACGTAGGCAGCCGCAATGAGTTGCAGCATTGCCGGTCCAACACTTTGTCGCTCATATCATCTAATTCGGAGATGATTGCGACATTCTGGCCCCTCATATCATCTAAGCTCGACGCCAGAGATGATTGTGGCCATACTTGATGATGCTTAGTTGCATGCCAGCAAGTGGATGCTCATACTTCCTATCAAGCTACAAAGAGCAAGCTATAGCCTATCTGGAGGCGAAAAACCCGAATGTCGTAATTCAGCTCAAGAGGAGTCCATTTTGATGGGAAACGGCCCAAAGATCAATACATGTCGATCTTTTGATCCACATGGTCACCACAATTTAGCCAAATTCCATCGTTTAGAGCCTCAAAAGGTCATTTTTGCCGTTTTAAGGAAGTTTTTGCTTTCCTTAATAAACCCTTGGCGGAACAAGGGTAAGTTGGAATGGTGTGGAAGCTAAATTAGATGAATCATGCTCCATGAGCATGCTTGCAAGGGCAATTGAACATGCATTTGCCTAGCTTTGAGGCCGGATCGTAGCTTCATCATGGCGCATCGGGAAGTTACGGCTGCGGGCAACGCGCCAAAGGAGTAATTTTCCGGTCCGTCACAGATGGTATCAGAGCAAGTTCCGAGAAAACTCTAGGGACTTGTGCGGAGTGGACTCATTGGCGAATATTTTCCTTGATGGAAACTTAAAGTTGGAGAGTAGGCCAACTTCGCGGAAAGAGTTTGTAATCTTGAGCCGGTTACTTTGCAAATCGAGTTGAGCTTTTATAAGTCTTGTGAGTTTGCCGGGCCTCTGTGGCACCCCTCTTACGAGCATCCAGGAAGACCGTGCAGGGACGGTGGGTAGACAATGGGGCTGATCATCCCCACACGTTGGCATTGGCCAAGGGTGTGCGTTGTCGAGCCGGCTAGCATCCCACTTACGAGTGGCAACCGTAAATCCGTCGGGGACGGTGGCTTGCATCCAACCCACACTTTGGCATTGGAGATTGGTCCTCACAGTGTTGCATTTAGTTTTGCCTTCTCATTTCGATGACATCTTTCAACTTGTGAACTTTAGGGACTTCTGAGTGCGTAGTATGGGATGCGCATTCAGGATACCTGGTCGAGATATCCTATTGGCACTGGCCAATTGCGATTGTTGGAATTGTTGTGGGCACTTTTGGATTCTGAGCGGGTGGTATGGGACATGTGCTCGAAGGTCTAAATTGTTATTCATGACAACTTGAAGAAACCCGTGATTTCGAACTTGGGTATGGGACTTTTTGCTCGGGAAATCCAACTCGAAGAGACTGTCCACAATAGCTTTGGTTTTGAATTTCGGGGACGAAATTCTTTGAAGGGTGTGATAATGTAGCACCCCGTGTTTTTAGCATGGCGCATGCTAAAAGATGCGCCATGGCCTGAGATGAAGCTTCATCCAAAGCTTATGTTGCGTAGGAAAAGGAACAACGGCCCTTGGCCAATGTGTTGCGATGGACGGCCAACATGGCCGGACGTCGGGTTAGCGAAGGACGGCCAACATGGCCGGATATCGGGTTGGAAGTGTACGGCCAACATGGCCGGACGTCGGGTTATGGAGGACGACCAACATGGCCGGATATCGGGTTAGAAGTGTACGGCCAACATGGCCGGACGTCGGGTTGGCAGAGGACGTCCAACATGGCCGGACATCGGGTTGGCAGTGGACGGCCAACATGGCCGGACATCTTGGTAGTGAATGCCATCTTGGTCGGTTATTCAGGAAAATACATGGCAACGGCCATGAATAGTAAATGGGGAGTTGATGAAATATTTTTGGTCCCCTTTCCATACTTGTAGAAATTTCATTAAGACATATATAGGGAAGGGTAGTTGGTTGATGGTGCATATGCGGACTATGCACCAAGTAAGCTTCATAGCTTATCCTGGAAGGGTATAAATGATGCCTAAGGCTCATTTATAGTTGCGTAGCCTCGAAGAGGGCATTTGATGCTTAGGCATCGTTATGCCATATTATGGACCAAACATGCATCACTTGGATGCATTTCGACGGAAACGGCCTATACGGACTAGGCCATTTCCATTATTGCTTGGCCACGACCATGCAAACGAGTTGGCTTAAGTTTCGGTCCCTTCGTGGATGAACTACGGTCTGTGCTTGATCCCTTTAGAGTTGGGAAGGGTACGTAGGCGGCCGCAATGAGTTGCGGCATTGCTTGGTCCGGACTTTGTCGCTCATATCATCTAATTCGGAGATGATTGCGACATTAAGCCCTCATATCATCTAAGATCGACGCCGAGAGATGATTGTGGCCATACTTGATGATGCTTAGTTGCATGCCAGCAAGTCGATGCTCATACTTCCTATCAAGCTACAAAGAGCAAGCTATAGCCTATCTGGAGGCGAAAAACCCGAATGTCGTAATTCAGCTCAAGAGGAGTCCATTTTGATGGGAAACGGCCCAAAGATCAAGACATGTGGATCCCTTGATCCACATGGTCACCACAATTTAGCCAAATTCCATCGTTTAGAGCCTCAAAAGGTCGTTTTTGCCGTTTTAAGGAAGTTTTTGCTTTCCTTAATAAACCCTTGGCGGAACAAGGGTAAGTTGGAATGGTGTGGAAGCTAAATTAGATGCATCATGCTCCATGAGCATGCTTGCAAGGGCAATTGAACATGCATTTGCCTAGCTTTGAGGCCCGGATCGTAGCTTCATCATGGCGCATCGGGGAAGTTACGGCCTGCGGGGCAATGCGCCAAAGGAGTAATTTTCCGGTCCGTCACAGGAATTTCTGGGGTCATATACAAAATTGACTTTGAGAAAGCCTTCTACCATGTTTCTTGGGATTTTGTAGTCGATATTCTTGAGAGAATAGGCTTTGAAATTCTTTGGAGGAAGTGGATACAAGGGTGCATCACACACACCCCTTTGGTCTTTGGTTAATGGATCCGCCAATGCTAAATTGACCATTGGGAAAGGGCTGACCCAATGTGATCCTCTCTCTCCGTTTCTTTTTTTGATAGTCTCTGAAGCTTTGAATGTGTTGATAGTTTCCAAAAATACGCATTTCGAGTCAACATAAGCCATCCCCAATTCTTGGATGATACGTTGGTGTTTCTAGATGACTCCATTTAACAAATGAAATATTTAAGATTCTATGTGCTTTCCTTTGAATTAACTTCATGCATGCACATAAATTTCGCGAAATGCAATATTTTTGGAGTAGCAGGTGCAAGTTACTTGTCTCAAATGGTGATGATGTTGGGTTGCAAATCGGAGAGTCTTCCTTCTTCTTACCCCGGGTCTGCCATAGGGGGACTTCTTCTTTGGCTCTCAAAAGTGGGAAAGCATTATAGAGAGGTGCAAGAACATACTATGCTCTTGAAACGATCATGCCTCAATAGAGGGTGCAAGTTACTTGTCTCAAATGGTGATGATGTTGGGTTGCAAATCGGCATTATTTGTGGAAGACAAACTCACCCTTATACAGTTCGGCATTATTTGCTTAAAATTTTCTTTCATGCATAGCAAACAGAGCTTGTCATGCTTTCCAGTGCCTTTCTAGCCTTTCCATCATGAGACAGAGACAACTCAATGGCTACATACGAGATATTAAACTTGTAGCAGCATTAACTTTAAAATAATCCTAAGCACCCAGTCAGTCTTTGATTGAATCCTGATTTGCCATTAAACCATAAAAAGACAACAATGTTTACAGTCTTCTTACTAACATGCACGGAGTGAAAGTTTAATATTGTTACCGTAACATACTAACATCTTGAAGTGCCGAAATTAAAAATGGAAAGTTAGAAGCGGCTGCTGAAGGATCATTTCGATGCTCTGAATATCCTCGGCCGGAGGATCAAGTGGCAGCTAAATGACCTAGATTAGGCTGTGGTCTCTCCGTTAGGTTATGAACTTAGGCTTCTTAATTTCCTGGAGGTCCTTCACAAATTTCATTGGATCTTTCACCTGTGCCCTTTTTTCTACTTGGCTTCTCTTGGTTACCTCCTATACATCCAAGGATACATTAAAAAAGTAAAAACAAAAATTGATGGAAAGGTTAATATTATATTATAAGAACAGTACTGAAACCATAAATTTACAACCCGAAAAGTGATTAGACCTTTTATCAACAGATGTTAGAAGCACAAACGGATGAAACCATATTTATCAGTGTACTAAGGGAAATTATAGTATCTCATCAATAGTTACAAATAGAGGTGTAAAACGTGCCGGCCCGGCACAGCCCAGCCCACGAAGTCACGTGCTTAGCGTGTTGCGTCTTTGGGTCATACATCTTAGGAGATTCAGACGTCTTTGTGCTAAATGGCGTCTTTGTGATGTGTTGTGCCGAAAAATAAACGTCTTTGTGTCTTAGTCTTTGTCTTTGTGCTAGCACACTTATTTTATGTTCTCCAAAATAAATATTTTTTAGATATTTTAGTTAGTACATGTATTATTATAGAAATAAATTAGCATACCGAAGATAAAATGTCAGAAATTGGCTAAAACAATGATTTTTTTGTGAAATATGCATCAAACGTGATGTATTGTGTAGTATTTTACGCATGACGTGGTGTGCTTTCTTCGCGTGCTGTGCTGGGCTGGGCCGTGTGCTAACACGTGCCGCGTGCTGTGCTGGGCCGTGTGCCTATTTTGTCTGGCACAGCACAACACATTAAACAAACGTGCTGTGCCCGTGCTGGGCCGGTCACGTGCTGTGCCGTGCTGTGCTCGAATTTTAACGTGCTGTGCTGTGCCATAAACGTGCTGGCCCGTCCCAATTTACACCTCTAGTTACAAAGTTCACCTAATCTATCTTCCAACTGTTCATTGATTGCTATGAAAAAGCATCCTAACAAAAACTAAAACATTTTATGTGTCAGCCTTCATTTCATTCATGTGCATCATTAACTAACCATCTACTATCTACCAAATTCAAAAGAAGTTTAATCTCATTATTTGACATTGAACTTGCCACTATGATTCTTCGTAACCTTGTTAGATTTTGGGATCAATTAGCAATAATACGTTTGGCCATCCTCAGTTGTGGATCTACTCTGCATCTAAATGACTTGTTTGCACTTTTATCTTCCTTGGCCTTGTTTCACATATAACTAATTTCACAAAACAAAGCACCCAGATGGCCGCCACTGTCCAACTTGACTTGCCCACTTCAATTTCATATTCTTTGTAGGAAATGCTTTAACCTAATATTTAAATCAGTACAGTTCAACCAGTTCCAAGTTACCTCTTTGGAAACATAACACTAGCTACAACGTTCTGAGCATATCTTTAGAGAGAGATAGGGAGTACAGGAAAAGTCTAACTATTTCCTATTGACCATTGCCAGTATTTAAAATGGTAAAGCTCAGCAAAATCGAACTTAAATATCTCCAACAAAAAAGCTGAACAATAATGTTGAAATGAGCAGAATTGAAATTAGCATTAAAAATGTTGAAATTAGCAGAATTGAACCATGTTGGAAGATGAGGATCGGACTCTACTGACAAATTCTCATATCTCACTTCAAGTTTAGGAATGTCAATTCCAAGCCTGTTATCACACAACCAACCAAATTAAATCCATTAGTCATCCATAAACAAATAAAGAAGAAAAACTGATGACGAAGGAAAAAGAAAGAATAAACCTGTGGATTCGAGTATCATATCCATTATTTGTTTCTCTCTGATTATGTACTCCTAATTTAGCTTAGCACGTATTGATTTTGACGACTGATTAAGAGATTTCTTTGAGTCTGTACCGAGAAGGAAGAAAAAAAGGAACAGTTGAGCAGGCCAAGGAAACATGGGATGTGGAAACCCATCTTATCCTTGCACTGCAGTTGAAACAAGAGAAGCGAATTAGTAAATCTGGTGGTAAACTATGAATTCTAAAAATAAAAATGAAGAGGAATAAGATTCAATACTACTTACGTTTGAGAGGGGATACCATTATGCTGCGATCATTTTGTTGCTGTTGTTTGATGATTATCAATCTATGACTATGGTTTTAAGACGGCGGAAACACGCAGGAGGAGAGGGAGAAAACTAAGAATGATAATGCCCTAACACAGACGGATATGATGTAAAATAGTACTACTAGATAAACAAAGAACAATTAAATAAAAATAAAAATGAAGAGGAATAAGATTCAATACTACTTTCACCAGGTCGTGCCCTCAGATTACTACTTCACTTGCATTCTGTTTTGCAAGATCGAGCTTTCTCCTCTTGGGAGGAGTGGAGTTTTCAGTGGGCTCTTAAAAGATGAGAACTGGACACATGAACAAAACCAGTTTCCAAACCTACAGCAGAAAATACAAGAGAAATAAGAACTAGTTACAATCCAATACAAATCAAACAAATTAAATTACAAAAAAAAAAAAAAAAAAAAAAAAAAAACCTTAGAAATTTGATTTCACAAAAACCCATTTTCTAATACTTTAAAGCTTTGAAAAATGAAACTTACAAAAATGTTTAAAGATAACAGCATTCAAATTAAAGATCCCAACTTAACTGAATCAAGGTTTGAGAAAAAAAATAGAGGACCATGAGCGACTACTTATTTAGAGAGAAGATATCATTATCTTGAATGCCTTGATGTTTATGCTCATGATCATCAACATCACAAGCCATGATCGATTCAGATTTGTGGTGGGTTTCGAGAGAGGCGGCGGAAAAAACAAACCGAGAGGAAGAAGAGAGTAATTGGAAACTAAAAATGCATGATGATGATGCCCTAACCCTTGGCGGTATAAATAGTAAGGCAAATAGAAAGTTAACTTACACTTCGATTACATCAGTAATAGTAGGACAATGGTAAATTGTGGATTGTGGTATAATGCTCTTGAGTCACCATTGCAATTAGCAAAAACTCTTTCTAAAAGGGTTGCTAATAATATTTGGCTTAAAAGAGAAGATCTCCAACCTGTAGGTTTTCTTAAAGGGTTGATCTCATTTTTATTTTCCTATGCTATAGATGGGATTCTTTGGGACACTGCATCAGTTCGGGGATTTTCCAGCTCTAAGAGGGCCTTCCTGATGATTTGAGATGAGGCATGCCAATCTTCGACCATACTGTACTGCTGTTGCTACCGTATCGGATAGTGATGGACAAAATTTTCACTACTTGGATATTTTGAAAATCATTGTTTAATTATTCAAATTGTAATTTTGATAACATAACTAACAAGAACTGCAAAAAATGAAATTGAGAAATATCACTCGTATAGATACAGATTGAAAAAGAATTAAGAGCCGATGAAGGCTGCCACACCTTCATTTGTTCTCATTTTTTATCACATGTATTTATTAACAGAACGTTGGCCATTCAAAATGATGGTATCCTGCACCAGTAATATTAGCTTCTCTTGTAACACTACTATGAGCTGGGCCATATTGTGTTTTTTCTAATACACTTTCTCCTCAAAAAAGAAAAGTATACAAGAAAGGTTGTCATTTCTCTCATGTTGTTGTTTACAATTCCAAGAGAAGGAAGCGGCTAACGCCCAACGTAAATAGGAACACGTTACAATTCCAAGCAAATGGAACCACATGAAGTTACAAAGAGAAACCAAAATAAATCTACACCCAAAAAAAACCCTTGAAATTACCACCAACATCACAATAGATTCTTCTTCAACAAAAACTATTGAATTTTACTACAAAATTTTCCACATATCTAAATGATTTCGGATAAACCCCGGATAAAAAAAAAATTAACTAAGAATGACAGTAATACTTTCAAAAAAATCTTAACTAAGCGGTCCTGAAGGATCATTTTGATGCGAATATTCTCGGCGAGAGGATTAAGTACTAGGTACACAGGAAATTGAAGCTTCTCAACTTCCCGGAGGTCCTTCACAAAATGCATTGGATCTTCCACCCGTGCCCTTTTTTATACTTGGCTTCTCTTGGTCACCTGCTATATATCCAAGGACACATGAACACGGTATAAAAGAATGTAAACTGTACTGAAACCATATTATCAAAAACTAAATGTTAGAAGCACAAACTCATGAAACCATATTTATCAGTTGTATCATCTCATCACATGTTACGAAGTTTCCCTAATCTATCTTCGAATTCGAATTGTTCATTGATTGCTATGAAAAAGCATTATAACAAAAACTAAAATCAATTCATTCAAGCAAAAAATGTGCATCCTATCAAAAACTAAAATCAATTCATTCAAGCAAAAAATGTGCATCCTTAACTAACCATCTACTATCTACCAAATTCAAAAGAAGTTTAATCTGATTATTTGACATTCATATAATTATGAACTCACCATTATGATTCTTCGTAACCTTTTAAGTAGCAATAATACGTTTGGCCATCCTCAATTGTGGATCTAAACTGCATCTGCTCCTTCATTGGACAAATATCTTACATCTAGATGATTTCTTTGCACCTCTAACGAATTTGACAAAATAAAGCACCCAGATGCGATTAGTGATTAGTGGATGATTTTATGGAAGATTTATGGACCTAAATCAAAAAAATAAAATAAAGGTAGTTATTAAATTTCATAATGAAAGTTATGTAAGATTTATGGATGATTTTTTAGAATAATCAGTTTAATGTATTCATGATTGGGAGAAAAGAATATCAATGGTTATTACTATAATCATGATTTAGGAAAAAAAATATATTATTTTAGAGAAAAGATGAAAAATTGGGTTTATATTTTTTAGGTGAAAAAGTAAAAAGTAAGGTTTATAATAAGGCAATCCGTATGAATAATGACAGAAGGATTAGAAATAGATTGAAGTATGATTTTGTTTGGATCTAAAAAAAGAAAAAGTTAGGGATTATATTTTGATTTTGGGGAAGAGGTGAGATTATTAGTAAAAATAATTAAGACATGTTTGGTATTTTTTTTGGGTTATAGTTAATAAAAGCGTGGGTTATATTTAAGAAAAGCCATCTAGTAAAGGAATCCGTTTAACATATTTAGTTTTACTACTCGAATGTGGAGTATAATGCGATCATAGCTAGTTTGTTTTAGTTATCGTTAGTGTTTTGTTTTTCTTCATGAATCGATTTATATTTTGGTTATGACGAAGAAATAGGTGATGAATTGATGATGATCTGAAACTTTAATCATGATTCCTGACTTTGGATGTCGGATATATTTTTTTGTCTTATCTTTTCGTAAATAGAACCGATCACACCCATATGTGCCTTTTAACTGGCTGGATATCAAGCACTGCCTCTTTATAATTGGAATTTGACAACATAAGCCGTTACTCTTTTTAAGACTTTTTAGAGACTGCGTTTATATGTTTACCTGCTGGAGAGTTGAATTAGCTGTCCATTTCCCCTAGATTACTTAACCTGAATCTAGGTCATGGCTGAATTTTCAATTACTTAACCTGAATCTATAAGCATTTGTAAAGAATATAAGTGAAAGTTGAAAATAATAATTACAATTACATTGTCTGGTTACTCTTTGAAAACTTTTCTTACATGACTACATCGTGATTGAAACGAGGTGTTTCGGGTCATCAGAACTAGCTAGATATACTATGAAGTCTTTCTTCTTTCCGGTAAAGAATGCGGTGCCAAAACTTTAAAAAGCAAAACTGTGTCATTGATTCTCTTCCGCTGCATAGCCAGCCATTTGCGTTAATTGATTGAAACGAGACTTTCCTTGTAGACGTGAACGTTGAACCCATCATCAAGTTTGGTATTCTTGTTTTTTCTTTTATCTTTTGCATTGATCAGGCAGCTAGTGGGATCCTCAATTTCACCCGTAGTAAAGTTGTATACTTTTATAACTTCAGACAAAGATATCATAAATCCAAACTCGCCATTCCTTGTTATCGCAAACGGTCCGAAGGGATAGACTAATGATAAGGGTCCGAATCTATAAAGTTGAGTCCAACACTCCTCCTTCGTATTGTAATCACTGTGAACCCATACCTCAAAGAATAGTCCATCACGAGTACACTGCGACTTCGTGCAGGCCAGTTTATCACCTACGGAATATAAATGGGGACACAAACGTACGTAGTCAGCGCCAGCTGGAGCCAGAAATTTTCTAAATATCTCTTTGTTAAAGTCGAATGAAAGAATCACATGTTGGCTTTCATAAGAAGATTTTTGGTAAAAGTAGTCCATGCCTTTCATGAAATAGTTCCCATGCAGATATAGTCCTTTATCGTGATTTGGGCAATGGGTGGGAAATGATTTCCACCATTGAGCCATCTCCAAGAATTACTATTTAGGCTGTAAATTTGAACTTTACGAACACAATCTAAAGGGTTATTCTGACTCCACCCGTCTTGTCTGAATGACGTGACTAACAGCACTTTGTAATCCTTGTTTTGGATATCCAATCCGAAGCCAACGAAATTCTTGTGTGCCCTTAAATTTCCATAACTTAACGGTTCTGGGAGAAGTCTGCATTGTCTGGTAGCAGGGTTCCAGAGACCAATATCCTGGATTTCCTATAATGTATGCAAATTATCCCATGACAGGAAGCTACCATCTCTCCTCGAGGAGGATCATCAGAACAATAAGCCTTACTAAAACATGGCCCCTTGCCTAGATCTTCGAATACCTCCAAGCTCTCATCACCAGAAAGCACGGAAAAATGATTGGATGTGTCGTATTGGCAGATGAAGGTGCCTAACTTGGATTTATAATCTACCATATCAGCGTGGCGATAGATGAAATCGGAGCTTTCGATGAGTCCACACCATGATTTACAAACAGACTTGAATCGTAACAGTGATTTAACTGGGAGACACACGAAAATCTCAAAGAATACATCTTCGGGAAGAAGAACCGCACCGCCAGCACTACCCATCGCCCTGATTAATTATTTATTTGCAGAAACTTGATAACCCTTCAATAGAACACTGATCAGTCGAAGAAGATGTAAATCCTAATAGAAATCAAAGAACTACGTACGTAATTTAAACATCATGCATGTAAAAATTTACTATTGAGAGTTGGAAATATTAACCTTAGCTTAATTATGGAGCAGAGTTGATACAGAGATCGCCCCTATTGCAGAGTAACTTCACCGGGAAGAAACCTTTTAAGCTAGGAAACTGTAGATGTAGAAAATCCTACCACTACATCCAAAGGTAACTAAACATATGCACAAGAAAGCAAAACGAACAAAAGAAGTAGAAGAACACAAGGTATACGTGGTTCGGCATGATTACCTACGTCCACGGGGTGTAAAAGAAGATCTTATTACTCGACTCAAGATTACAAGGTGGATTTATCTCTCTCAAGGCCTTAGTATGCTCTCTTTCCTTACTTCTTGCTTGAGTTTTTTCTCTCTACATGGTCTCTATTTATAGTTACAAGTGATGATACATCCAGCACTACGGTGTTAGGCTTGGTGTAGCTTCCTCGATGTTCCTCCCGAGCGATCAGTCGATGCCCCAGCCGATTGTTCTTGTTTGTTCGAGTCACTACGCCGAGCCGAATGATGTCTGCTTCTGTTAACCCGTCGCTCGATGTCGCCCGTTCGATGGGAATAATCGATGTCGCCCTTGGGATCCTTGGCCGAGCCTTCCTTGACCGAGTCCTCCTTATCTCTTCACCAACCTTGTCAGTGCATTTATGGCTCCAATGCCCGATGTCCATCGCATCACAGCTTTTTCTCTTTTCCTTCGACTTTCGGCTCCTCTTTCCTCACGCCCGATTTGGAGAGGCGATCCGGTACTCCCGGATGCATGCTCGCTCCGGTACGCCATGGCTTAGGATCGTTCCACCTGTCCCTGTGGATTATTTACACCTACATTTATGCCCCTTCTTTCACTCGTGTGGCCAACACGTGGGGAAGAATAACCGCCTCGTCTTCCCACGTCCTCGGTCATGCCGGTTTTCACGCATGCTGTTCCCCACTCGCTTCAGTTACTCCAACCGGTTCACCTTCTCTGCCGGTTACCACGGGGTGGGTTTATAAATCCAGCGCTCGAATCTAGTTTCCCTCTTATTTCTTTCTCTGCAACTTCATCCCCTTTTTTTTCATCTTCTCTGCGTCTCCATCTCCTTTGTATCTTCATCTTTCCTCCACCCTCTTTTCGTTGTTGCAGGCTAACTCCTTAACAAACTTCTTCCCTTCCTCCTCCGTTATCCATCGTCTTCTCCGTCTCCGTCGCCGCTGCAATCTCTGGTTCCGGTCGTGTTTTTGCTTCCCCTGCTGTATTTCTTATCGGTTTGCATGGCCTCTTCAACTCCCCAAATGACGGAAAGAAGGTGTGTGAGTTATGTGTTTTCCGATGACGACGGCGTATCGCTCGATTCTCTGTTCGTCGTGGAGAGTCCTTCCAAGTACGATTACCGCGCTCTTGATTCTATCTTTCCTGATAACTCATCTTCGTTTTCTTGTAGGGCTGACAAGAGGGCTCCTAAGGATCTGTCGGATGAGCAGTATGTTCATCAGTTAAAGAGCGAGTTCGATCTTCACGGATATGACGTCAGGCTCTTGTCAGGCCAGAAGGGTGTCTTGAGAAAAGATGATGTTCTGAGGTTTCCCCATTCGGCCGAGGCGACCATTGTTACCAGGGGCCAGCTGGAGCTCGGACTGCGTTTCCCCCTGTATGATCCTAGTCGTCCATTTTGGTACGAGGCTCTCTCCAAGATTCGCCCGTGTCGCGCTTTGGCTCAGTGGAATGGCAATACTTTCCGCATCTTGTCCGAGTGGGAGAGGCGCAGCCGGGGCGAGTGTTCTCCTACTGCTTGGTCCACTTACGATCCTTCCCAGGCGAGTGACTATACTCCCGCAAGCTTCGCCGACAATTATCGGAGCGGAACCACTACTAACGGCGATCTCGCCGGATTTGCTGCCAGCCCTCACCGTCATAAGACCCTTCCCGAGGGAGTCAGGAGGCTTCTCTTGGATGAGGACCCCGAGGGGAAGAGTTCCAACAAGCACGCCCGTCATACCAATGATGCGGCTTGGGACCGGGTTCCGCTGGCCATTTCCGGCCCTCTTTTGAGTGGCAAGCTTCCTCCTCCGGCCGAAGTTTATCCTTTCTGGGTAGTCAACGTTGATCGGGTCGGTGCATTTCTTTGTTTCTCTAGTTTGATTGATCGGATCAGGAGGCTTACAGGGTAGTATTTTGTTTTGGTGGTGTTTTTCAGACTAAGTCCCAGGGTACTCCTTCTGAGGTTTTCGTTCATCGGAAGAGGGATAGGATTGGCGGAGCCGAGGAGGATACAGGGAAGGTAACAAATATACTCATTGTTTTTTATTTAACGTACATGTACGTGCCCCTATTTGTTGCCTTGCATGGATCTGACGTCGGCTGATACGCAGAAGTTGAAAGTTGACAAGGTTGCTGGTACCTCGGCGAAGGATGGTGAGGATCCCGATGATCGACTACCTTTGTCGCATTTCCTGGGGAGGTCGCCCCTTAAATCATCTGATGATTCATCTGCCTTTGTAGGTGGGAAGCCTAAGGGTAGGAGTAAAGAACCTAAGGGGGATGTGCCTGCCCCGGAGAAGGATGTGCCCCGGGAAGTGGCTGGTGAAGGGATTGTGCTTGCCGATGGCACTGTGTATGTTGTGTCGATGGTGATGATGAGGAAGATCTTTTTGATGACGAGGACGATGCTGCCGATAAGGGGGGGGAGATGGGTCAAGCGGAAAAATCGGGTGGCGGTGGGGGCGATTTGAGTGACCGTGATATGGAGAGTGTTGATGGCCAACCGCTGAAGGCTTTTCCTACCGTGGTTCCTAATCCCAGTAGCAGTACCTCCTTTACTATCTCGGGCCCCATATGTAACTCGCTTGGGGCGCTCATTTCTCCCGATTTCGCCTCCTTGTCCGATGAGGAGAAGGTCAATGCCGTCGCATTGTATGAGGCTGGCCTAAAAAGTACCTTCGACCTCCTGGTGAGTTGAGCTGCTCGGGTGTCGCGTTTTTGTACTAGTTTAGAGCTGACTATGTTGGCATTGTTTTTAGGATGTCAACCGCTCGCTATTGAGTGCTGCCATTCAACGTCGGGATGCCATCGAGAGGGAGAATCTTCGTCACTTGCTGCAGCAGGAGCGTGAACGGTCTCGAGGGCTGGAGAGGGAGTTGGCCAAAACCCAAGGTATGCATTTTTCCTTCCGCAGCTAGTTGTGATTGATCTCATAGTGCCAATATCCTGAGTTTAGTACTCCCTGCTTAGCCGAATCGTCTATTGCGGAGGCCGAGGCTGCCACCAGATGTCGTTTGTCGAAGAGGGAAGCTAACATAGAACGAGATCATGTCTCGAACTTACAACAGAGAATAGTCAATAAGGATGCTAAAATTGACCGTCTGGAAGCCGATATTGAAGATCTTCAATCCAAACTGTATCGGTATGAGACGTTTGAGTATGTTCCCGAGGAGATAGATAATTTGAGGGCGGACTTATCTCACTTCCAGGGTATAGCGGCCGAGAAAACATTATTAGCCGACAACTTAGAAGTACAATGTGGCCGGCTAAGACTTCAGGTCCGAGATCTGCATGCAGATCGCCTTCGGATCTTGGGGGAGAGGGACGCTACTGAGAAGCGTAGCCAAGATGCCCTCGAGAAGCTTAAGGATTTTAGAAAGGTTTCTGAGGAGTTGGATTGGGTGCGTGCTCAATTGTCGGGCTTGCAGGCTGCCCACTCTCGACAGAGGGAGGAATGGAGTGATCATAAGAAGTATTGCCCCACTAATGAGTTTAATGAACAGCGATACCTAGAACTTTCTTCGAAGGTGTCGGCCCTCGAGTGTAGCCTATCTGAGTCCGAGGAGTCGGTTAGAATAATTGCCCCTTTGTTAGAAGGTGGTGTGTTTTGTGTCGTGCCTTGCGTGTTGTTATTTTGTTGCTGTTGTTGTGTGACTGACCGTTCTTGTTATCTTGGCAGCCGAGCAGAAGAAAGTGGCCTCGTTGGAGGAGGAGAATATTCGTCTGAAGGGGAAGGAGGCTCATCTGCTTGATCGTGTGGCCACTGCTGAGGCGGCGTCGGAGCAGCTAACGCGGGATCTTGCTGCCGAGAAGGCGAAGTTCAGTGGGGAACTCGTCTTACAGGTCAAAGCTGGTGTGAAGGCAGTGCTCGATAAGAAGCGAGCCGATGCTGCCGCCAAGAAGGCTGTCCTGGGTTCTTCTTCATCCAAAGAGTGATCCTTTCTTTTGTAGCGCTGCGTCGCTGTCTTGCCCTTTTCCTCGGGTTGTAATTCGTTTGAACACTTTGGTAACTTCTTGCATGACTTGTTACGGGGTGCTGCGTCGCCGGTTTATTTGCTGTTCTTGCTACTGATGTTGTTACACTACTGACGTTATTATTCTTATTTATGTTGGGTTGCCCGTATGTGGCTTTCTTGTCGTAGCCTCGTTGTTGTCTTTTCTTATGCCTGCATAGATAAACAGGTTAGTCACACATGCCGTTTCTGTCGAACGCACTCAACAAGGAGGGTCATCGGGCCCGATGCCATGTCCTGACTGAGGCATCTCATCACCGTCTTTCAAGATCTGGTGGAAGGGGAGTTGGTCTTGCCTAGTTTCTATGGGATCGATACCCCAAGAAGTTATCGATTAATCTTCTTGGGCAAGTGATTCGGCCACTTGCGAGGAGAGCAATGTTGTCTGCTCGACTGTCGAGTACTCATGCCTCGACAATCGGCCGCTGGTTTCCAACCACCAGGGCCCCTGAACTACCTCGGCACTTGCACAATGCCATCGCCCCGAGTTCGAATAGTCCGCGTTAGTGTAAGTCGCCCCGGCACTTGCACAATGCCATCGCCCCGGGTTCGAAACGACCATTCAGACGCACTTGTCATATTTCCAACCCCACGCGGCCTTTCACGGAAATAGATGACAAGATATCTTACCTGAGTTCATGGATGGTAGAGCTTTAGTCGCGTTGCGTTCCATGGTCGTGGCTCGGGTTTTCCGTCCGGTTTCAGTATCTTGTATGCCCCTTCTCCGACCTTCTCAACTATTGTGTAAGGTCCTCCCCATATTGGTGCAAGTTTGCCGCCTTTCTTGTCACGTTCATAGCTAGGTAAGTGTTTTAGTACCAGCTGCCCTGGTAGGAACTCTCTTGGTCGGACCCGTTTGTTGTATTCTCGTTGGATTCTCCGTTGGTAATTTTCCATCTTTTGCAGGGCCATCTCCCTCGTCTCTTCTAGATCGTCAAGTTTAGCCAGGATAAGATCCGCCGAGATGTTTCGCCTCCACGCTTCGGTCCTTGTGGTCGGTATCATCGCCTCTGTCGGCAGGATGGCTTCAGTCCCATATGTTAACATGAAGGGCGACAATCCGGTTGCCTCCCTGCGAGTTGTCCTATACGCCCACAAGACGTTGTAAAGCTCTTCACACCATTCCCCATATTCCCCGTCGAGTTTCTTCTTCATGTTATCGGCGATGGTCTTGTTTGTGATCTCGGCTTGTCCATTGCTTTGGGGGTATAGTGGCGTGGACTTGCTTTTCCGGATGTTGTAAGTGTTAAACAGCAGGTCTATGTTTTTGCCCTGCAATTGTTTGCCGTTGTCAGAGACAATTGCTGCCGGAACCCCGAAGCGGCATATGATGTGTTCCCAGATGAACCGGAAAACATCCTTATCCCGTATGTGCCTTAGCGGTGCGGCCTCAACCCACTTGGTGAAATAGTCGGTGGCTACAATTAAGTACTTCCTTTGTCCTGACCCGACGTGTAGAGGTCCTACGATGTCGATTCCCCATTTAGCGAAAGGCCAAGGACTGATGACGGAGTTCAACGCCACGGCCGGCGCGTGTATCTTTTTCCCGAATTTCTGGCACTCGTCGCAAACTGTGGCCATATGTTTTGCGTCCTCATTCATGTATGGCCAGAAGTATCCCATGGTTTTTGCTCGTGCCGCCAAAGCTACGGCCCGAGCTATGGTTTCCGCCGCCCCATAGTGCAGCTCGTTAAGGATTGTATGCCCCTCCTCTTTACTTAGGCACCTCAACAAGGGTCCTAGGTACGATTTCCTGTAGAGAATTCCGTCTCGAATTTCGTACGCGGCTGCTTTGCTTTTGATCTTGTTGACCTCAGGTCGCCCTTTGGGCAATTTCCCTGTTTCGAGATATTCATGAATCGGCTTCCTCCAATCGTCGGCCTGGTATCGGTCGGTAGTGACAGCTGCAGTATGTGCGTCGACGTTCTCGATCTCGGGTACTGATGGCATGAAGACCCTCATAACTCTGATGCCTTCAATGCTTGAGTCTGTCAAC
Source organism: Papaver armeniacum (assembly GCA_023531295.1). NCBI lineage: Eukaryota > Viridiplantae > Streptophyta > Magnoliopsida > Ranunculales > Papaveraceae > Papaver > Papaver armeniacum. The sequence continues at coordinate 254,458 of JAJJWW010019184.1, read as the reverse complement.
ATGGAAGCAATGTAAGCCAGATCATCCGAATGCCTATTGTCTTTTCTGAGATGTGTCGGAATTTAATGCTCGGTATTTGCCCGATGTAGAATTGGGCGAGTTCCCGTATTTACGTAACAAGGGGTCATGTATGGCGTCTTTGCCGTTGATCTCGTCGGACAACTAGCTGAGAGTCGCTCGTGAGTCGTACCTCCTGGATGCCCATCTCCACTATCAGACGTAAGGCATGTATTACTGCTTCGTATTCTGTGACATTGTTGGTTGCCTTAAACTCAAGCCTAAAGGAGTGGACCATTTTCTTGCCCTTTGGTGTCGTGAAGACCAGCCCTAAACCCGACCCGTCCTTATTGGATGACCCATCGACGAAAACCTCCCATCGTGTCGGGCTGCATGTCTCGAGTAAGTCGGGTGAATCGTCTCGGTCTTCTTCCATTCCGGGGATGTCTTCTACTTCGTCCTCATCACTGAGGGGGAAGTCTGCCAAAAAATCGGCAACTGCCTGTGCCTTCACGGCCGTCCTCATCTCGTAAAAGACATCGAACTGCTTTATTTGCGCGCTCCACTTAGAGATCCGTCCTGACCTGGCTGCGTTGTCGAGTACTGACTCTATGGAGGACTTGGTAAGCACCCGAATCTTGTGGGTTTGGAAATACGTTCGAAGCTTTTGTGTTGCAAATACTAACGCTAGTATGAGCTGCTCGATCCTGGTGTAGTTCTTTTCTGCCGGGTTCATGGTCTTGCTTATGAAATATACCGGCTTTTCTTCCGCTCCCTCGTTCTTGACCAACACGGCGCTGATGGCATGACTGGTTGCCCCGAGATACAGCGTTAATATGTCCTCGGGCTCGGGCCTTTGTAACACTGGTAAGCTCGCCAGGTGTTGCTTGATTCTCTGGAATGCTTCCTCACACTCCTCGGTCCATCTGAACTTCTCTCCCTTCCTTAACGTCCCGAAGAATTCCCTGCACTTGTCTGACGATCGAGAGATGAATCGTCCTAGAGCCGCCAAGTTTCCGTTCAGCCGTTGCACGTCCTTTACTGTTACAGGCGAAGGCATTTCGGTCACTGCTTTGATTTTATCTGGGTCTGCTTCGATTCCCTTATCCGTGATTATGTATCCCAGGAACTTGCTCGAGGTGACCCAAAAGGTGCACTTGGACGGATTTGCCCTCATCTTGTACCTCCTCATAGTCTGGAAGATGTCTCTGAGGTCGTCGATGTGTGTATCGGCTACCTTACTTTTGACTAGCATATCGTCCACGTATACTTCGATGGTGTCGTGTATTTTGTCCTCAAACATGTCCTCTACCAGCCTCTGATATGTAGCGCCCGCATTTTTCAACCCGAATGGCATTTTGGTGTAACAACATAGTCCTCTTGGTGTGAAAAAAGATGTATGCTCCTGATCTTCGGGGGCCAGGGGGATCTGGTTATATCCCGAGTACCCATCCATGAGCGTGATCGCCTGATACCCGACAATGGATTCCACCAGTTGGTCAATGCTGGGGAGAGGGAAGCTGTCCTTTGGGCATGCCTTGTTCAAATCACTATAGTCGACGCAAACTCGGACGCCCCCGTTCCTCTTGGGGACTATCACCATATTAGATATCCATTGTGGGTACTGGGACTTTCGGATGATTCCTGCCGCGTACAGTTTCTTCAGTTCGGCCTCCACTGCCGGTTGTAGCTCGGGTGCAATTCTTCTCATTTTCTGTCTGATCGGTCTGAACTTGGGGTCTATCCTCAGATGGTGCGAGCAAACTTCTGGGTCGATGCCTTCCATGTCGTGCATCTGCCAGGCGAATACATCCACGTGCTCTTTCAGGAGGGCTATCAGTTGCTGGGACTGCTCGTTCGTTAAGCGTGACCCTATTCTCACTAATCTCGGCTCCTCCTCGGTGCCCAGGTTGACTTGCCGGGTCGATTCTATGGCCGAGAAGTTTTGTTTTGGCTCGCCGACGGTTGTCGGCTCCTGTGATTGCTATAAGACTTCTGTCTCTCCTGCTTCGTAGGTGGCGATGGCTTGTGACATCACCTTTTCCAATTCCACTCCTGCTTCCATCTCCTTAGACTTCTTCTTTTCTTGGCGTTTCCTCGATCGTCTTTCCTCGTTCTGTTGGATGTCTATCTGCACACATTGTCTCGCCGCTTGGGGGTCGCCTAGTACTTCTACTACTCCACGATAAGAAGGGAAGCGCAGTTTCTGATGGTAGGCCGAGGCGACTCCCTTGATCCCTGCGATCCAAGGTCGTCCCAGGATTGCCTCATATGGTGAAGCGACGTCGACTACGCAAAAGGTGGTCAATGTGTCAAGGAACCCTTCCCCATCCGAGACTCTGAGGGTGACTTCTCCCTTTGGCACTGTCACCGTACCGTTGAAGCCGTAAATTCGATAAGTCGATGGGATCAGGATGTCATCAGACAATTCCATCCTCTTGAAGGTGTCATAGAACAAAACTTCGACTGAGCTACCACTGTCCATTAATATTCTGCGGACGCCCCATTCTTCAATCATCGTGGTTATTACTAAGGGATCTCCATGTGCTTGTCCGTTCAATGGGACATCTTTCGCCGAAAACGTAATCGGTTGCATCATCCACGGCTCCATAGGGAGGGTCTTGGCCACGCTGAAGATTTCTCTGCCCGATCTGTCCCTCTTGTGTATTCTCGAGGTGATACCGGTTCCTAGGTCGTATCCTTGTGTTGCTGAGTGTGATATGGTGTTACAGGTGAACTGAGCACCGCGATTGATTCTTATTTGATGCACTGGGACCTCGGGCTGGGCCGGTGTCGATGGTGTTTTGACGAAATGCCGCAGATACCCATCGCGGATCGAGTCTTGGGACGATATCCTTCACTTCTCTCGCAATCATTGGTTGAGTGGCCGCGAATCGATGATAATGGCGTAACTCCGGGTGGTTCCTTGTCCCATCGAATTGGATTCCCCGAGTCTTGGGGTAACGGATATCGTTCCTCTTTTCCACCTCCTTGAACACTTCTTCCAAGGGTGCATTGAGCAGAGTGTACGATTTCGGCTCATGGCGAGGTTTCTTTCCTCTCTCGACCCAGACCTTCTTGTTCTCTCCCTGGGACTGGGTACCGGGCCTTTTCTCGGATCGTTTCGTGGCTTCTCTCGGGATAGCCTCTTCTGTGGTGCTCGCCTCTTGTATTCCCCTGTCTTGCGCTCCTTCCTGGATTTCTTCCAAGGCTATATAGTGCTCCTGCATCTTCCGGATCTCCCTTAGCGTCTTGGGCTTTTCCGTGTACATCGCCACCCAGATGGGGTCCGACTTTCTTAGCGAGTTCTCGAAGCCGAATATTTGCTGGTCGACCGGTGCCTTCCCTATATCCGTGCACAACTTCCTCCATCTATCCGTCAAGGATCGCAGAGGTTCTCTCAGCCTTCGTGCCAGGGTAAATAATTTGTCGACTCTGGGCCGAGCTATGCTGTTGTGCATGTATGTCTCGAGGAAAGTTTCCACCAAAACCGCATAGCTCCCAACGGATTTGTCGGGTAGGGTGTAGAACCAACTCTTCGCTTCTCCATCTAGACTAGCAGGGAAGAACTTGCACATGACCACATCGTGATTCTTCCACTGTAGTAAGGACATGCCGTACATCTTGATGTGTTCTCCTGCATCGCCTGTGCCATCAAACCTAGATGGGAAGATTGGCAGTGTGCACTTTGGTGGAAATGGTGTTCGGTCCAGTTCCCTGGTGAACGGTGTCTTCTGGGCCTCGTTGATCACTTCTGCTAACTTATCATCCTCGCTATCTCCAGTCAGTTTCTTAACCATCCGCTCAAGCCGTTCAATCTTTTGTTTGGTGGACGCGTCCGTACTTTCGTTGGTTACTTCCTCATCGGCCGAAGAATCCTCGGAAGGCCCATACCCTTCTCTTGGCCGATTAGGGTCGGGTGCTCGTCCTCGGCTTGGTGAAGGGGGTGGGTCGTTCCTTGGTGGAGTGTGATTGCTAGAGGCGCCTTGGCTTGATGATCCCCTCGACCCCGTCCTCCCGTTGCGGAGTCGGTGGTTCTCGTACTCTAGCGCCAAGTTTCTCCTTTGCAATTCTCTCATCGATCCTCCCCGTCTTCTTTGACTTGCCGCATGGCGAGTAACATCGGGTCGGTGCTCTCGTGACTAGAATGACCGTTCATTTGGTGCCCCGTTGCGTTAAGGGGTGCGGTTGGGGGTCCAGCGGTGAGAGCAATGGGAGGGACGATCGGGGCCGTAGGGCGATCGAACACTACTTTGGGGACATGTAGAAGGCCGGGAGAGGGTTGGCCGTTCTTTGGGGGACGTCACGATTGGGGTTCCCTCCCGCCAAGTGTATTTGCCTAAGCCTTTCGCCTCTCGTTCCGGATCTCTTTGATGTTCCGTAGGTCGTCTTTCTCTTCTCTCGTTCTTCGTGTATCGTTTGGACTTCTTCCTCCTCCGTATCCGATGCGATCCTCCCGTCTTCCATGCCGCCCTCGTTTCTCGGCCCCATCTCGGCTTGGGTTAATCCTCAATCTCTCGGGTGGGAAGTCGTCATCTCGGCTCGGATCGATCTCCTCGTCGACCGTAGTCATGCCTTTGATCAACGCCGAGTCTCGCCTCGGTCGTTAGGTCGACGATCTCCGTGTTGGGAGTCCGTGAGTCCCTCTTGCCCGCCGGATCCCGCCGTGACTCGGTTCCTCAGGATCCTGCCCGTCCTGGAGGTACTTGCCATTGCCTTTGCTATCGTCCTCGTTCCTCGGCTCGCCTACCCGTTTGTTCCTACGTCAGCAAAGTAGACAGCACTTACTTTGAACTGCTTTCGAAAAGGTTAAGGGTGGAGTACAGCAGTTCAGTGCAGGATGGAAAAGGTCCTTTATGGTACGATTCCCTTTATGCTAGCGTGTCGATCTCAGCAGTCAAATTGTTTTTGCCGCAAACGGACAAATTTTGAAAAAGCTGTCTTGACACATCGCTTTCGGTACTCTCCTACGCATTAATCATTATTTGTCCTAACATTCCCAGCGCCAGAAATCATTAATCATTCATGCGTTGAACCAGAAGATCTCCTTCACGGCGGTGATGGGCGGCAACGACGACCCTTATCAATCGCCGCAAGATTTCTTTCACGGCGATGATACTGTGAGGCTTCCAGCGTGGGATTACGATGAGACTCAGGTCGTTCATCATAATCCCGCCGGCCATGGTTTCCGAGGTCTAGACTCAACGGTTCTGAGCTAGCCCTGTTTCCACCGTTACCACGTTTCGTTTATCTTGCTAAGGTGAAGACATGTGTGAAATGGAGATAGATGCGACAACATCTCTCCCTAGGAGATAGTCCTAGTAACCCATGCGTTGCGCCCGTTGGAGTTTTTCGTTTAGCATCAACTATCCTCACTGGATGTCGATAGGAGCTGTCGAATCTCTCTTGCAACGGGGTTGGAAACCACAGATCATAATCATCGAGATGGGATCCCCTTCTAGCTGCTACCCACATCAAAAGATGCTATTTAGGGAGCTCTCGGGTCATCTGATGACTCTCTGAGGTGTTTCGAGCAGACACGTAAAACGACTTTATTTAAGCGGAAAACTTGAAAAATGGAGACTTCCGGTTTAAAGCACAAAACGACCTCATATCAGCTCGACACGAAGATAACAAAACGAAGGTAACTAGTAAGAACGCAAGGCTAACTTCATCAATTTTAACAAGATGTTGCTACTACCGAAGCAAGAACACAAAGTTAACCTCTATCAACTCAACAAGACGTTACTAAAAGAAAACAAGATGCTACTGAAAGAAAACAGAGATAGCAGACGAAAGGGTTCTCTCCTTTAGCGTCAACCAGCACACAAAGTGGCTTAGGAGCTCGGAGTTTCCCCTTTTAGCGTCCGATTTCAAGGTATCCGGAGATGTTATACGGTCCCCTTAGTCGGCGCCAGAATGTAGATGTAGAAAATCCTACCACTACATCCAAAGGTAACTAAACACATGCACAAGAAAGCAAAACGAACAAAAGAAGTAGAAGAACACAAGGTATACGTGGTTCGGCATGATTACCTACGTCCACGGGGTGTAAAAGAAGATCTTATTACTCGACTCAAGATTACAAGGTGGATTTATCTCTCTCAAGGCCTTAGTATGCTCTCTTTCCTTACTTCTTGCTTGAGTTTTTTCTCTCTACATGGTCTCTATTTATAGTTACAAGTGATGATACATCCAGCACTACGGTGTTAGGCTTGGTGTAGCTTCCTCGATGTTCCTCCCGAGCGATCAGTCGATGCCCCAGCCGATTGTTCTTGTTTGTTCGAGTCACTACGCCGAGCCGAATGATGTCTGCTTCTGTTAACCCGTCGCTCGATGTCGCCCGTTCGATGGGAATAATCGATGTCGCCCTTGGGATCCTTGGCCGAGCCTTCCTTGACCGAGTCCTCCTTATCTCTTCACCAACCTTGTCAGTGCATTTATGGCTCCAATGCCCGATGTCCATCGCATCACAGCTTTTTCTCTTTTCCTTCGACTTTCGGCTCCTCTTTCCTCACGCCCAGATTTGGAGAGGCGATCCGGTACTCCAGATGCATGCCTGCTCCGGTACGCCATGGCTTAGGATCGTTCCACCTGTCCCTGTGGATTATTTACACCTACAAATAGAACCAACGGTTTAAGTTGATCCAATTTAGGGGATCGACAGCGGTAGTTGATCCAAAAAAAAGGATCAACGTAGAAGTTGATCCAATTTAGGGGATCAACAATGAAAGTTGATCCATGTAAATGGAGTGAACTTGGCGTGAGTCGAACACGCATCATCGACATGTAGTCGATCATGCTACCATTGCACCACAAATTCAAGAGTTTGGATCAACAACGGTAGTTGATCCCATAAAAAGTTGCGTCAACAACGGTAGTTGATCCCATAAAAAATTGGGTCAACAATAAGAGTTGATCCATAAATGGGATCAATAATGGTAGTTGATCCCAACTTCTTCTCAAACTCCGGTCTGACTAGCATGAAATCTCCAAAACAATATGACAAATCACGCAACGGAATTCCAACAATATGTATCCCACTAATCACATTATAAATGGGATCGAGTACTACGAATTGTGTTACATACTTTGCTGAAAGCTTCCCCAAGATGTCAATATTATCACTAACGATATATGGGACACAAATTACTAGTCAATTGTCTATTCATTTAACTCACAAATGAGAGAAGAATATCTTAACTTTAGCCCTAATCAAGGTTAACAGTCTTTGAAGTAGGTGGATTCCCATATGAGATCACCTTCCTACTCAAAGCCCTTGTATCGGTTCTCAAGTTCAAGGTTTATACGATCTTAAATCATTATAACTTAACCATAAGTATGATATATCATTAGACCTTATATGTTGAAAACAGAATTACTCCAAGTATTATTATACTCTACAAGTGAAATCAATGGACAACATCATACACAGTATAAATAGTTACTAACAATGTTATACCGATGGAATTACCAAGAAGAAATAGCATGAACATCTTACGACTAAGAATCAAGAATTTTCTTTAGTGCTTAGAAAGGAGACCTCGATCATTCTTCCCATGAGTCTCTCTAGCCTTTTTCGTCATGAGTTAGAGGGACAACTCAATAGTTACTACATAAAACATTTCATCACTCCTTAAACTTAAAGTACCATTAACCTTAAGGAAAGCTTAAGTACACAATTAGACCTTCAAACTAATTATTACCAACCCAGCTTAACTTAAGCTAATCCTAGATAGGCCGAAACAAATCCTCATTTGTTGTTAAACCATAAAAAGACAAACAATCGGTTGTTTACACTTCGAGTCCCGACCTACTAAAAGTATCATTACTGCATAAAAACCTATATAAAAAAGCGAGTAAAAGTTCAATATTATACCATATCGTCTTGAAGTGCAAGAATGGAGATAGAAGGGAATGTTAGAAGCAGCTCGTGAAAGGATTATTTGACGCTCTAAAAGTGGTGAAGCCCCGAAGTTTGAGATCCTCGAAGTCTAAGGTAAGAACTGATGTTGAAGATGAAGGTTTGGTGCCGTGAGGATTAACATCTACATCTTCTCAAGTGCGAAAGTTTGTCCTTTGAACCCAGTTTGAGGCTCAAATAAGGATGATCGCCAAAAAAAAAAAAGTTTGAGGCTCTGTCAAATTAACCACATTTCACTTGAACATCGAAAGTCCATATCTGCTCCACCGATTGCTTACCTAAACATTTACATAGAACTTAGTATTCCCTATTTTTTTCCAAAAACAATCAATTATTTCTAATATCATAAGTCATGCCTATTAAGTGTAATAGTATCCCTCCCTCACATCATCGGCTATCTCTCACAAATCTAAGGAATCCCTCCCTCATGCGAGTCTAAGAGAACTAAATGTAGCACAATTCATGTATCATCACTTAGAGCACGGAGCTACATGTAGTCTAGGGGACAACGGTCCCCTAGAATTTCCTAATTACATAAATTGGCTTTGCATACTTACCATTTTAGGCTTGAAAAATTTAAGTATTTAACTATTTTTCCCCCATATTTTTGTATATTACATAGAGAGTCTTGAATCCTTTATTATACACTTTAAAAACTACTGATATTAGGTACTTATCGTACAAAACTTGGCTTAAATATCAAAATTACGTAGGAAAGAAGTGAAAAATATCAAAATATTAAATCCAACCATAAATCTAAACATCTAACAACTTATTAGATATTTTGGTGACATCATTTGAAGGAAAATACCAAGGCCTAAAAAAAATTTGCGGCCTTCGGCCGCCTGCTTTTACGGCAAAACTACTATACCTATATATATTTGTCCCCCAAAAAAAAATTCCTAGCTCCGTCCCTGACTTAGAGTTCTTTTCCTAGGTGCATAAAGTTCCATAGTTATGCTTAAGCACTTAGAGTTCTTTAATCCGTCAAGCATAATTAGAGAAAGAAATTACGAACATGAACAAACTTGCAGTCTCTCAAGTATCGGCACTTCCCGGATGACAAGATCGAGATCAACAACAAACTAATAAACTTGCAGTCATAAATATAGCTGCTACAAACTTAATGGGGACCGCAATGCCGGACAACAAGCTGGGGGACTTGTCGATCAACAACTCTAAAAATGAAAAAAAATGATGTTTGGAAACAGATATTCTTACCAGATCCTTAAGGAAGATTCCCTTGTGAAGTACAAGTACTCCGCATGATTTATAATCCAGATCCTCGCCTCGTTTTCAAGAAGAGAACCATTGGGTTCGATAGTAGTCACCAAGTGGAACATCGATTTTCCAGTCTCGGCTTTCAAATCGATCAGACCATCACAAAATTGTCGTGGTTAAAATTTGAACCGAGAAAGAGTGAAGAAGAAGAACAGTGAAATATTTGATTTTTCAACAACTTTTATAAAAAGAATTTTTAACTCATCGGGAATTTTTCAACAACTGTGAAATCTCGTTTTTCTACAATAATGCTCTTTAACTTCTCGGTTTACGAGAAACTAACCTTTTTGGTTTTTCTACCCCAGAAACTGTTCTTGATTCGTGGTCTTCCACCTTTTTTTTCCGAATTTTCTTTGGAGTAACCAAATAACATATGGGGCAAGTGAGGCTAACAGCACTCCTGCGGCTGATATCCAAATAGAAACCTTTTCCGACGAATCCTTTTTCTTCTCACTGTAAGCATGTTCATGACTTCCGGGGCAAATCAAGGATAACAGTAATTCTGAATAGTCTTGTTAAAATACGGGAGTATAAACTCTATCATGGCTAGATCCACTACAATACACGATGAGTTGTTCGGATTAGCTGGACACACAAACGCAAACATGTAAAGGAAGAATTAATTATGATCCTGACCCACATACTGATAAACAACCATGAGATATATAGGTGAAATGTTGAATAGTCTTGTTAAAATGAGCATAAAATACTAGAGAATTAGGAACAGGTTACAATCCCAAGCAAATCAAATAAAAAATGACAACAAATTCTTCCACATATCTAGATCATTTCACAAAAACCCATTTTCTAATACTTTCAATAATATTAACAAAAGCTTTGGAAAAAAAAATTACAAAAATGTTTAAAAATAACAAACATTCAAATCAAAGATCCTAACTTTAACTAATCGTGAACCAAGGTAAAATTTTACCTTTAATCAAGGGAAACAAAATAAAGGAATACCAATAATCCATACTACTTATGTTTGAGAGAAGATATCATCATGCTTAGTGTCTTGTTGTTGTTGATCGATTATCAACATCACAAGCCATGATCGATCCGTGGTGGGTTTGAGAGAGGCGGCGGCGGAGAACATTGATGAGGAGAAGGAGAGGGAGAGTAATATAAGAATGATGGAACCCTAACACTTTGACGACTAAATAGTAGGGCAAATAGACACAAAGTTAATTACACTTGTTTACATCATTATATGGTGGAGCAATTCTCGTACGACTCCTGTCCCGCGAGAGATATGAGCCGTGAGATTTCATGTCATGATGCAGATTTGGTTTACCATGGTATATATTGAACAAAATGTAGAATTTGTCGCTCAAACATTGCATATTTGATAGTCGCTCAGCTTTCCCTTTGGTTGATAGTAGAATTAAAGTTTCCCATTTAAGCCTAGTTTGGTAGTGTTGTGAGTTTTAGAAAGTGCTTTTCTACCGTGTTGTGCTATGCATCATTTGTGTTGTGCTTTAAAAATAAATCGGCATGACGTTTGGTAAACTATAATTTAAAAAGTAGTGTGCAATTACAAACTCTAATTTGGTAAACTTTATTGATGTGCCGTGAGATTTCATGTCATCAGGCAGATTTAGTACAAATTGACCTAATCACGGTTATGACGGTAAGGTAAAATTTGTCGCACAAACAATGCATATTTTATAGCCAGCTTTTCCTTCGGTAGATAAAAGAATTACGGAAAACGGGTCATATGACCAAAACCCATAAAGTGCGGGTGTAATGGACTTGTAAAATGTAGGCCTGGGTGAAAAAGACATAAGATATATTAGTCATATATACCCTTTATTTTAAACTTTATTCTTTATTTTATCCTTTTCTCTCTCCTAATTATTTTCTCATTTTTTAATTAAAATTAATTGTGAGAAATGTCTTAACTTCCAAAATATAAGTCGGATTTTAATAAAATTTATATTTTTGGAAAGGGCTCGAAAATCTCTACAAAACAAGATCCATTATTGATATGAAATTCGAAAAAAAAAAAAAAAAATTAAACCCGACCGATAATACATTATGCACCCAGGTGCAACCTGACCAAATTTATTTCCTATAAAAAAATGCATTATGCACCCAGGTGCAACTTGGCCAAAATTTATTTCCTATAATTATATGCATTATGCACCCAGATGCAAGTTGACCAAAAATTAATTTCTATAAGAATATGCTTTATGCACCTAGGTGCATCTTGTGTAGTTCATCGATAAATCTAGGGTTTATCCTACTAATCACCCGTAACACAACAAAAATCACTAGTTCATGATCTCAAAACAATAAATCCAGCACCATTACCATTATATTCCCCATTAAAACATCAACCAAAAAGAAAAGTAGGTGGAACAACAAAAAAAATACATTATGCACTCGGGTGCATCTAGACTAAAACTTATTTTTCTGTCAAAATATACATTATGTACTCAAGTGCATCCTGTGTCTTTCGTGGATAAATCTAGGTTTAACATAGGGATCACCTACAATTTATCATCGACAAACTAAAATTCTTAATCAAAGATCTCGAGCAATAAAATTCACCACCATTACCAAACTAATGTGAGCAACCTTTATGTTGCTGTTTTGACCCAAACGCACCCAAAGGAGGACTCTTTGATTGTTGATTTCCATCTTTGCCTGTAACTGCTAGTTTGCTTCTTGAGATATACGAGACTCTGGTTTCAATCCAGAACATGGGGATCCTTTTGGCTTCTTACCATGCAACTTTGTCTCCATGAATTTGACCTCCTTAGCCATCTTTTTGATTCACCTGTCTCATTATGATCCATAACAAGGAACCCCATTTCTAAATTAACTAAATCCATTAACGATCCCTATCTAAATTGAATCCATTCTAGCAATCTTACGGACTTTGATTCCACAATTTGAATTCATTTCTCAATCGCTAATTCAAGAGCTAGAGCAGCTCCCTTGTCGACATAAATCGTCCCATAAATCCGCCCCGATGTTGTTCTATCCAACCCTAGAATTGAAAATTACTGTTTTGAATCAAACTTGTCCCCAAGAAAATCAATCAATCAATCATTTACTTCAACTTTTGCTCCAATGAAGAGTTCTCTTTATGTTGGTTCGGAATCGTTTCTTCTTCTTTGTATCACCATCGTATCATTGAAAGGGGTGTACATAAGGAGAGAATAGCAATTAAAGAACAAAAAGAAAAAGAATGCGTAAAGAGGGTACGCTAGTCGGTTACAATTATTAAAAGAAATAAATTTGGGTCAAATAACCATTTTAGGATATTTAAACAGTATTTTCAGGTTTTGGGATAATAGAACAATGTCCATATTTTACATGTCTTTTGGACCCAAAAATTCAAATTCAAGGGCTAATTAACCAAAAAACTGAAAAGAATTAACGTTTCACATTGGAAGCTCTGATCTACTGTGCAATCCATATAGCGGCGGTACTACTTAAAAGAGAGGCTAGGAGACATATCGATGTCTTTTTTGCTGTCCGTGAAGACTTACGATTTCATAGTAAAATTTGAACTTAATAATGTTGGGCATCAATGGCATGTTGTGCAATGGAAAAAGTCTACTCCTTTGGTGTCCGACTGATCTCCTGTTTGGACTCAGTGAGTATGGACTTCCACATTTGGACTCGGTGAGTATGGACTTGAAACTCAGAGCCAGAATCTCATGTTCCACTTTTGTTCCATTCGGTTTGTAATTAGCAATACACAAATTTAAACCCGAGTAGTACAAATCTAGATAGATGGTACTTTGACACACAATTATTTGTTCATCTGTGCCATGTTCTCACAGAGCAACCAAGATATCTTCTTCATTAACTGCACTCCCATTCAGGGTACGCCCAAAGTGTTTGGAAC